>NCQV01081308.1:858-11981 GCA_002740545.1 Lophocereus schottii
AATGACTGGCAAATATAATTTCCGCATGATGAACGATGCTCTTAATTATAATAAAAATGGTATCGACGGTGGTAATGGCTGATGAATGTTTGGCCTTAATCAATCATAGCAGTAACTGTTCGGTGGGTGGGCGTTAATTATATTGGTTTAGTGTTGTTTATTTTTTTTGGGTGGTCCATAAAATTTGGCCTAATAACTGGATTATCTTTTCGCAAATAATCTTCCAATGTTCCACTCTACCAACTTGTCTACACTTTTTCTCTCTCGTTGAATGATTATTTTTTTAAATAAACTTTTTTAAAGATAAATTTTTTTTCAAATTACATGGTGGTGGTCAAATATATATCCATCCTTATTGTCTTCATGACTACATCTAAATCCTAATACCATCCCCAAAAAAAGGGTTGAATGGTTTTTTGCTTAACAAATTAATCTGGCTTGCCGGTGAATATAATATTAATATGCTCTTTATTGCATATTTTTTGGTGGGGTGAAGAAGTGAGTTCATAATGCGTAAGCCACAGTTCAAGGTTTGTTATATTATAAAGAAATGGCTACGATATTTGCTTTTTTGGGGTTGAATTTGAATGAATATTTGTTAATTTTTGTCGGTCGTATGTTATATAATATTGGCTATCATGCATGTGGCATGTAGGACTAAGGAGAAGAAGAAGGTTCAGAAAAGGGTAAGGCAACCCAGGTTTGCTTTCATGACAAAGAGCGAGGTTGATCATCTTGAAGATGGTTATAGATGGAGAAAATATGGCCAAAAAGCTGTTAAAAACAGTCCATTTCCCAGGTTCATATTATCATGCCCTTGTTTTTCTTTTGGTGCTTCTCCGATCCATACACTTCTTTAATCACATTCATTTAGTTTCCTCTCATAATGTTATTATGAACTCACTTCTTTTGGTGCATTCATGCTTACATTGGCCTTTTGTGTAAAAGTACGTCAAGGGCAGGGCTGAAAATAGGGGGAAAATGTGTTTCAATGTGCACCCACTATTTTCTATATTCTTCTTGATCTTAGCAATTGCAAGAATATATGAATATATCCCTCAGATCTCCTTTCTTTCTTTTGTTAGAACTATCATGCATGTTACTATGTCTTCTTCGAATATTCCCTCAACCCCTTTCTATTCTGGCTTATATACTTTTGAATTCAGAATATATAGTCTCAATATTCCCCATTAAACTTGTACCGGGAGATACTCTTTTACCGAAATTGTAACGCACGAATTTTTTTAAGCAAGGTTTCATTGAAACTGTTTATAATATACGTGCCAATGCTGAAACTGATGTATGTATGCAATTATTAGGAGCTATTACCGATGCACAAACAGCAAATGCACAGTGAAGAAAAGAGTGGAACGGTCCTCTGAAGATCCAGCCACTGTGATAACCACATATGAAGGGCAGCACTGTCATCATTCAGTGGGACTGCATAGAAGTGGTGCCGGATTCCTCGGTCGCCGTGAAATCGGTGCCATTAATGTAGGGCAGTTTGGTGCTTGTCCAACTTCAACATCCCAGTTTTTGATTTACCCAGGAGTGATGCAATTCTCTCATCATGAGCAACATACTTCAGATAGCATTGCACAAGGCTCAGTTAGTGCTGCTACTACTACTCAGTATTCTCATCAGCAATTAGTTGCCAGTGGTAGTGATGAGAAAGAAACCCTGCAATCAAGCACTGGTGAAGGCTTGCTTGGAGACATTGTGTCTCCTGGAATACGAAATCCATGATCTTCCCAAGATAAAAAGGGTATGGATGTGGTTAAATTATGTGTATGGTCATGCATTTATTGAGTTTGCATATATCAAACATGGCGTTGATTTGGTTTTCGTTTATCTGCATCCTCTCCTCCTCCCCCCCCCCCCGTGGGGGGCCCTTTTGAACGGATAAGGGTAAAGGTGGTTGAAAAGTTAAACCTAAAACCATTTAGCTAGGAAAAAAAAAGGCTTTAGAAGTGCAATTCTTTTTAGGGTTTATCTGTCACTCCCTTGAAATGTAGTAGAAGATAAGGAGAAAAGAAATTAGGATGCTAAATTTTTCAATTGAAAGTCGCCATTAGATCAAATTTTATCCAAACGTTTAGTGTATATAGGATATATTTTACCTTTAAATTACAAGGTCGCACACGCAACTAATTTTTTAATGGCTATTTAACAGTTTCAATTATTCATCTTCACTCTCTTTAGCTAAAGCATTTATTTGTAAGCAAAATTAGTCAAAACAAACTGAAATTTTAGCAAATAGAATTTTTGTCCCACGTACGTACGTCATAAAATGATAATGAAGTTTGTGCTATGGATATCATATATATATATATATATATTGAAGATGTATATATATGCATCATAGGATTGTTTTTGTTAACTTGGTCTCTCGTAGAATGATAAAGGGGATCGGTGCAATGAATTACATAGGAAGACGTCGTGTTCATGAATGTTGAAAAGAGAGAGCAGACACATTGTTGAGAATAGTGTGATTAATTGACTGATTAGGCCTTTGGCCCTTAATTGAGATTAGACAATATATATAATGATATGGAAAACTAAATGTCATGTTTGTGATGTGAGCTGTGGAGGGATCATGCTTCATTACATATTACATACTACTACAATAGAATGTAGTTTTGACTAGCTTTGGCTATAACGAACATGCAACTATACAATCACTATATCTAGCTAGCTATGACTTGTTTTTCGTCATCCTTATGTCTTGTCTCTCCCACCCTTTTTTTTTATTTGCTTCTATTTCCGTAATTATCCCGTTGAAAAGTTTCATTTAATGAAAATTTTATTCTGCTTGACCATGATTTTGGCACTTTTTCCTAAGTTTATCATAGCTCTGCAAGATGCACCTTATGTATTACTAAGAAATCTTTGCAAGAGTGTGCCAGTCATATCTAGGTTAATAAAATTGAGAGCGATAATATTATAGACTTTCATATTGACTCTATCATTTTAATTTTTGTATCTTATATATTTCAAGCAACTATATGTATAAAAAATAATTTTGAGGACCATTTGGATAATGAGTGTCAAGACTGTTTGTATTAGGCAAAGCAATTTCTTACCACACAACATATAATCCAATATTCGTATGTCCTCGTGCAATATAGATCCATATCCTCGTACAATATGAGTTATGAGTTTATCTAGATAACAATTGGATTATATGAATCCTATTTCATATTCCATTATACATATGTGTACATTTATTATTCTAATTGATTGGTATGTTTGTGCATGTATGGGAGTGTACACAATTCCTATATGTGATTCCACCATAAATATTTTTAATTATCTTGAAACAGAATAATTTGTGTATTTAATTTAATTTGCATGTGATTCCACCATATTCCATTAATGCCTGAAGATTTAGTTACAAAGATTATTATTAATTACCCAGAAACTTGCATTGACTGGTCACCTTCAATTCCATGAAATATGATTATTTGCCCTTTGGGACCATCTGCGTAGCCTCCATTATCCCACCTACCTCCCTTCACTGCATAAAAACTGCTTTTCAAATTCTCTGTCATCGCAAAATAGTCTACATAAGCTCAGATTCATTTACCGGATAATATCACACATATTATGGATCTTGTGCTATTCTTTTGCCATAATAACAGCAGTGCTTATTCCTGCACTTGAACAATACAATGGACTACAATCTTTTATGAACATATTTTGATTCTTTCTCTTATCTTTGCACATGCTCACTATTGAACTACAATACGTGTCATTTATTAAAACTTTTTGTTGCTTTATTTTATTTCATTGATATTGTGATTTAATTTAAATTTGACTATCTCAATAACACGTACTATAAAAATATTCGCATCATTATTACATGATAGATTTACTAGATATAATTAGTTGCTTCATGGTCATGGTCATCAAGCATGTTGCTACATGACTCCTCAAATAACACGTAAATATAAGTCTCATATATATTGATGAAATCTTTGGTGTTGAAATGCAATTTAGTGGCTGTGATTATACGTCATATTAGTTTTAATTATATGAGAAAGTATATTAACAATATGTCCTGCGTATTATAATGCGGTGTTCACTCTGACCATGACAAGTCCATCATTCGACAAGATTATCCTAGCGACTTTGGATGTTTCATTTTAGAATTATGTTACCCTGTCTTATTACTTATAGTATATGAACCCCCAAAAAAAACAAAACACAAATAAAAAAATATGAGTATCTTTCCAACTGTGAGAGCTACCCTTCAATCAATGTATACTTTTGATGAAACGTTGGAATACTCACAAATAACGGTATATATTCTTTTCATATATATATGTGCAGGCACATTTAGAATGAAAATGTGTCGGCATTCTACTGCATACAATCCCAAGAGGACCTTGTTTATGTTTGTACTCAGCCTGACGCATGCAGGCTAGGAGTTGGTGGTATGCCATATGATGAAAAAATCATCTTGTGGTTACACTCTCTTCACTTCATGCCTTTTCATGTAGAAATTGATAATATTCAATTCAGCTGCAGGTACACAAGTACTACCATCAGTTGTTTCCTATTATTTTTATTTTGGCTTTAGAATAGTATACGACGTACCATGAAACTGTAGTAGTTATTGTTTGTCACAATTTAGCTCACTGTACATAAATTGATTCGTACGTACTACTCGAATTTACACAGGTATTTACGTAAGATTTGTTCACCCAAAGAGACGGGTTAATCAAAAGGAGAGCCGGATAGGGATGGTGATCCTTAGCTTGATCGATGTTTAAGGTTAGGAATATTAGCATGGAAAATGTTGCGTAATTTTATGAGATTTCTACTATTTCCTGTCTAACCGCTTCTTTATATTTCTTTTGTGTCACTTTGGGGGTAAGACCATGTACTAGTTGCGATGTGGAAATGCTGCTATTTATTCACTGTGTATGTAAATGCAAAATGATTGGAAAAACAAAGGGCATTTCCAGGATGAATCCAGTAATGTTGCTTTCTTTTCTTGTTGACTGACAATTTACTTTTGCGTTTTTAACCCTTGCACTGCTGTTTTTTACCCTCTTCAATCCTACCCTAGGATCAGTGGGTGGTACTTTCCCTAGCATTGGTCGGTCCACTAGTTTTAGGTCTTGCTTTATGGTTCACGTCCCTCTTGCATGAATCTTCCCTGTTTTAGGGGATAATAGTACATTTACCGAGGGAAAAAAAGAACGAGTGTACTTAATTACTTGCCTTTCTTTTCTTACCATTTATTTCTGCTCATTCAAAGAAGTTGATTTTGCCCTGTAGTCCTTCAAAAAAGTTGAATTTCCGACAATACCACTTCTGAGTTAGGGTCTTTATAGTAATATATATCATACATTTAGGAGTATATATATTCACTTATCAAGTATACATATTTTTTTAACATGTGTTTGTCATATAAATAAATTTTAATATGTAGCGTTGATGTGACTTATAAAAATAGGTGTTTCGAGGAGTACGATATAGGCTTTGGGGTTTTGATATGTCTATTTTTCTTTTTTTCTTTTTAAAAGGAGGTTATAATAGTTACATTTTAACCATGTTTTGATTTGATACTAATTGATCTAGGTAATCAATAAGACCAAGAGATCACTATAGTCTTCTTGAAAAGAAAAAACATTAATGACGAAGTTAAAAGAGCATGATATTTAGCTTCTCTAATCTCCAATTACAAGGTCTAATGTTTTGACATAATTGTATTTCTTATAGGTCTCGATTTCAAGCCCTATAAATAATAGGCTATGTTGGAAAATTTACCCCTATCCTTATGTACAACAACTAGCCTATCATAGATATCATTTACAGGCTAGTAACTCACTTTCAGTCAATTCTATGTATTTCTGGAAAAACGTGCACCTTATTTGTGTAGACAAGTCTAAAATAACGTCTGAAGTTATATATGAGAGTATGGGACTTACGGACATGTTTCGTGGAGAGCTTTTAGCCTCAAAAAGAGAGTTTTGTGTTAATTAACTGTTTGACTTTGAGTAAACAAAAAAACTCTTTAGAACATTTGGTTAAATAGTTTTTATATCCAAAAGGCTAACTTATAAAAACTTGTTGGATAAGCTAGCTTTTTCAATGAACTTTTTACTATTCATCATTAAAATTATCATATTCCCCTGTATTTTTTTGACAAAATTACATGGAATCTCAAAAGATATTTATTTGTTTTTGTAGGGGCCCTCAATCTTTTATTTCCTCCTCATTCTGCTCCTTCAATAGTTATTTTGTAGGTTGGTTGAAATAAGTGATTTCAATTTTTTAGGTGAGTGATGCTCTCATCTAAGGCCTAGAAATTTGCTTTAGACTATAGATATATATTGTAACTTCAAAGCCAAACAAGCTAGGGGAATTAGGAATTTCTTCACCTACTTTAATTTGAAAATTCGAGATAGTGCGAACGTCTCATTTTTTTGTTATGAAACAACTATAATTTTAATGTGTTCCTTTAATTTAACAAATAGTTTATGTCAATTACTCTTACATAATGAGTAAATATTATTATGTCAAATACTCGAAAGTTATTATTAAAAAGAAAATTAAGTTTTTTGAAACAAAAATATTGGGATAACAAAAACTAAGTTTGGATGAAGGTATAAATGTAATTTTATATATCACACAATTCATAATTCATAAATTATAATTCATATTGAAGAGGAGAATAAATATGTAATAAAAACAATTCTACTGTTAAAAAAGTAATGAAATTATGTTGTCAATATAAGTGCAATTTTACAAGATAACCTTGATGCAAATAGGTCATTTTACTAAACACTTTTTCTGAAAACAGCAAAATTCAATCAATTACGTCAAATAGCTAATACAACCAATTGACAACTAACAACTAATGTAATAAGCTAACAACTAAAAATTGATTGCCAAATGGAGCCATATTTACATGCGTTAGAAGTTTTAGACAAGTATATGTGTGCAATAATACTTTTTGCACTGCATTGTGGTCTTTACTTTTATGTTCGAAATCTATATAGCTGAAAAGGTAAAATTTGAACTTTTTTTGTACGACGTAAAGCAAAATATCTCTCTAAACCTCTTTTGCACCATTTCTGTAGAGTAACGGGTAGTTTATCGTTTTAAAATATGGGGTCAATCGGAAACAGTCTACCTATAATTTTACAATTTAAAGGTAAGACTGTTATATCAGAACCCTCACACTCCACCTGGTGGCGGAATTTGTGGGGTATTGAATTTAGATTTGGAGTGCGGTCTTTACTTTGTGCATCACAGAAATTGGAGCTTCTTGTAAGTCTCTTGTATTGTCACTTGTAAGTTGTAAGAGTAGTAGAGCACGTATGCTCATGCAATTTCGCAAGGAGTGTTGGAATGTATATTAGCTGGTATTGCTGCTTAATTTGTTTTGGCTTACTACCGGTGCGGTATCGCATATGAGTGAAGTCCAACATCGATTGTAAATATGTTAAGCAATCACATACAAGCAGTGATATATGCGTTTGGCCCTAAGAAGGAGAGTGCACGACGAACTTTCAGGGATGGTCATGAAAGTATGCATTTCTTTCTAACTTGGCACCAGCATTGTTGCAGTGACGAAGGAGGTCGTTGGTAGACCTGACAAATGAGTCATTCTGTTTGATTTCAAATTGGATTAAATTTGATTTGACTTAGATATCGATCAACAACATTCGATTTTGGTTTGGATCATTTTTCGTTGGGGTTGATTTTGGATCATCGATATTTAGTTTGATAAGCTAGTCTTGTAAAGAAAGATAACTTTGATGGAAATTTTCGGATTGATTCAATTCATTTTTTATTTCAGGTCCATTTCAGGCGTACAATTTCAGGTGTCTGTTTGAGTATGAATCCGCTTCAATTCGGGTCACTTTGCGAGATCTAGCTGTTGGTATATCTGTGAGAGGGAGCTCACACTTCAACCGGTTAAGTTTCATAAGGGGGAAGGTTAAAACTAGATCAATTGATTTTAATTAGATTGGATTTGATTAAATCACGTTACTTCAGATTAAAGTTAATAAAACTCTTGGCATTTCAAATTTCAAATCAAAATCAAATAACATTTTAGTCTTGTAGATCTCAAATGTCCTACTTCGTATGTCCTATTTCGAATCTACTTATAAATGATGAATCCCTAATTAAAAAATAAAAGATACAAAGTGAGGTTGGTTTCTACTGTTTACTCATGTTAGGCTGAAACTGGGCCTTTTCATCGTCAAGTGCAGTGTGTTGATCCAGCAAACCCCCCCCCCAAAAAAAAACCACAAAACAAAACACAAAAAAGTGGAGTATAAAAAAGGCCAGGACCCAGCAGAATATTACGTGGTAGCCCAGCCCACTAAAGAGATTGATGCCTTCATGGTGGGCTGAGCCTACCACCGGATTTCCACCAAATTACCAAACTATTCTAAAAAGTTCAAAGCCAATATCATACACTCGAGCGTATATATTCTTAGAAATTGCATAAATAAAATATATATTAATAACCGTTCATATGACAAATACATGTTGAAAAAAGTATATATATGTGACAATAGGAATACTTACACTCGAAAGTATGTAATAATTCGCCAGGCTTCCAAATTCCTTCCAACAAATTTTTCTCCTCTAGAGGTATTTCCTCACTGGCTATGTGCCCTCCACCTCTTTTTCTCTTGGATGCTTTGGTTTATGTTAAGAGCCTCTTTACTAGCTACTAATATTACACTGTGAAGTTAAGATTCTGATATAAGATTTTTTTTTTTTTCTTGCTATTATATTTGATGATAGTCTATTTCTACGGTAAAACCTAAGAATACTTAATTAGTTGTTTGTTAGTTCAAGAACCAATTTAGCCAATAGGTTAATTTAATGGTTGAAGGTCCAAGAATCTGCTTTATACTCTAACAAGCTTCATATGGTATAATTATGTACAACAACAACAATAACAACACTTCCCAGTGTGGGTCCCGCTTTCATGGAGTCTGGGGAGATCCAGCTGTAGGCAACCTTACCCCTACCGACATTCCTACCCGTAGAGAGGCTGATTCCGAGAGATCCACATAAAAGAAATTTTTGAAAAAAATTTTGAGGAAAAGACATTTTGAAAATACTTAATGGGAACATTAAAAAAGACAAGTTGTTGGAGATATGCAACATAAGAACAGTAAATTAGAGGATGGTGACATACTTTAACAACCAAAGGTAAGCAAACGGTGCCTCTTCCCCATAGAAAGTACTACCTGCAAACAAAAACGATAAACGAAAAAAACACCACTACCAGCACGCTGTCACTGCAATCAAAAGCCAACTACGAGGTCGATTCTCTACGATCTAAGATCTTACTCTACGATCTTAATCATATCCCGCCATAACTTCCTATCCTGAGCCAGATCCTCCAACAAACCGACAACTCTCAAGTCCTCTCTAATCACCTCATCCAAACTCTTCTTTGGTTGGCCCCCCTCTTTTGCCCTCAGGGATATTGATCATCTCACATCTCTTCACTGGAGCGTACACACTCCTCCTTTTCACGTAGCCAAACTATCGGAGTCTTATTTCTCCCATCTTATCTTCAATGGGAGCTACTTTAACTAAGTCTCTGATAACACCATTTCTATTCTATCCATTCTTGTATAACCACGCATCCATCTAATCATCCCCATCTCGTTATGTAAAATATGGTCTAATTATGTAAAACTAGTTAAAAAAACTAGCGATCAATTTGCATGTAATCTTGCTCTCCAAAATGCAAAAAGACTAAAAATGTGTATGAATGCAATATGCATTTATCTATGTGATTGTGGAGCTAGCCGATAAGCTCAATTTGAGGTCTAGATTCAAACTTCATTTTCCGGGTGGTATTACTATTGAGATTATTCACAGAGAACCTGAGATTGTATATTGTTATTGGAAGACTTATTAAGCTCGAACAAAACAGCCTAAACTACTGGTCTGGAAATCTGGAATCATACACTTTAGTGTTGTTCATCATCTATAGACATTTTTCATTTTATTTTTGTATAAAACATGTGCTCAATATTTCTATTCTCATGTTTGTCCTGTAAATGTAGGCACCCTAACAATGAAAAGATGGTCTAAGCTATCAAAATGAAAAAATCCTTGAATGTAAGCGATACTAATGCAGGGGACCAAAAAAAAAAAAAAAAGAAAAGCAGAAACAGTCAAGGAAGTACTGTGACTATTGCATTTTTGTTTTTCTGGTTTTTTTTAGCCCATCGACTTCTTTCTTCATTCAATTGTTTTGTAAGCAGTACAATTAGTGGGTCAAATCCTCTGATTTTTCTCCTCATAATAATCCAGAAATACAGAAAAAGAAAAAGGGTAGAAAAATGGTCACATTCAGTAATGTACAATTAGACCCTTCCATGTATTTTACCAGAAAACATCAGTCAGTCTCTACATTTCATAATTCACCTTCAATTTAGAGACCAATTTCAGTAAGATCAGTTCTGAGTTCCAGCTGAGTTGGAGTTAATGACACTCATATGAGATTTCCAAGTAAACACAGCTTGTTTCAGTTCAGTGGAGGACCATATATCCCACGTTTCTAACATCTAACTGGGGAGCAGCAATTAAGTGGGTTTGCCGACTTAAGTTTCGGGTTTCAGGTACGTAATTTGGTTAGATGAGACTTGATTTGATTCTACTGAAAATGCATCAAAGTCAGAGACCATCTTGATTGAGCAGAGAAGAGTGGTTGGTTGAAATGTCAGCGTGATCTGTCCCCTCTGTCTATAACTATGCATTGTTGATTAGTGAGCCCACCTCAAATTATCAAGGACTGGAACGGATCAAATTCTGCCATGTTAACTACATAAGGTGGGCTTAGTTGTGTCTCATGAGGCATTTTAGTATAGACTGAGCACCTATTAACATTATCTTAAACTAGATCTGTGCAAACTATCTTTTTTTTTAAAAAAACAACCATGTAAGCATTTATTCAAACAGCCTACTTAGAGCACATTTTTCAGGTCAAGAGTTCAATCGTATAAAGTTGGACTTTTCAGGTGCAAAATGTTCAATAAAATGGGAAGTCTACTGGTATACTTGAATATTAGATCAGTCAACTTGGAAAACCACCAATGTTACTCCATTGAGGTGCAAGCTAAATT
>NCQV01081333.1:630-13154 GCA_002740545.1 Lophocereus schottii
TCATCAGTAAGGTCGTTCACCCACTGTCCTGATTCTCTTTTTCATGGTCCTATCTGCTTTTGCAATGTGGATGAATGCATGCTAATTGCAACTTTTTTTTTTTAAAGATCAATCCAAGAGTGCAGCTGGCAGTGGATTTGGATAAAACTCAGTTTTGGTTAACTAGAATCTATGCTCTATTCCTTTAAGGTTTGAACTTATGAATTTGGTAATGTAATAACTTTTGAACGTAGGCTTGTTGGTTTGTACTTGATTTGGGTGTTGGATATGTTTTGTTCAACTTTGGGTGTTGAACTTGAAACTTTGGGTGTTAATTCAGTCATCGTGAACGGCTCGCAAGCCTGTAAGCAGGTTGGCATTCTCATGAATTGCAGGCTAAAATGCCCATGAATGTTGCAGGTTGATTGTTGCTAGTTGTGTAGGTTGTATTCCATGTTTAGAAATCAAGGAGGTTAAACGGGTAAATAGGTAAGTAGGTACCTGATTCTGACTCGTTTAACTTAAACGGGTAATTAGGTCAAAATCAGGTTGACCCATTTAATATTTAAACAGTTTCAAGTTGCGTTTTTCAACCCGTTTATTAAACAGGTCAGATTCAGGTCAGGTTGTCTTCAACCTATTTGTTTGGATCCGAATATGAACTCGATCCGATTTGACCTATTTGATAGTCCTAAGAGCAAAAATAATGGTGAGTCATTTTTTGGCTCATCAGTTGGGCTCTACTACTGTCATATGAGCCTTTTCTCCAATTTTTTACCTCACAATCCCCACTCTCTTTAGTGGAAGGTTCACAACTTTGTCTCACCAAATAAAATAGTATTCATAAATCCATTCCATAATATACAACTTTATTTTTCAGATCAAAAAACAAGAAAAACTAATAAAAAAATATTTTAACAAACCTTCTCCCCTCGCGACCTTGCTCTTGCAGTAGAGTCTCCCCGTGAGTCACGCATCACGAGGCTTCCACTGCGAATGCCCAAGCCTTCTCTCTCCTCGTCGCCTCTCTCTCTCCTTGCGCGAGGCAACCATTGCTTCAGCTCTAATCTCTGCATTGGGGGTGGTATACACTGAATTTAGATCCAGATAGAGTTGTCAAACAGATCAGGTCGGGTCGAATTCGTATTCGTGTCGAACTTAAACGGGTTGATAAATTCTCGAGCTGAACCTAACCTGTTTATTAAACGCATTGAAAACTTTGACTTATACCCATTTATTTTTAAACGAGTTGACCTAAAATTTAACAATTAATTTGTTTAATATAAACGGGTCAAGTTCAAGTTATCGGGTTATTTGTTTACCCGCTTTATATTTTGATTAAAATATGATTACTGAGCATTATAAATCAATTTTCTGATTTTAATGTAACATCATAATGCAACTATTGTCTATGAAATACAAGAATTACAATCACAAAACAAATATCAACTTTATTAAACATCATATTTTCAGTTTTTCACAATTCCCCCCAAAAAGTTCATGGTAATTAGGTAAATTGATCAACTTATTTAATCCATTTAATTGAACGGATTGAATATGTATTTTTTTGTGTCAAAATTTTCAACTTGAACCTAACTTAATTAATTAAACGGGTTAAACGTGTCAACCTATTTAATTAAACAGGTTGAAAATCTTTACTCAAACCCACTTAATTGCGTGTGCGATTTGGATCGGTAATCGTGTCAAGTTAACTTTTGACAGTCCTAAATTCAGATTAAGTTTAATTGGGCAAATAATTAAGACCATATAAAACATTTGAATTGATGTCTTATTTTAATTTGGATGATGGAAGTTTAAATTCAAGTCAAAATGAAGTTTTAACTATATCCATTAAAAATATTTAATTAACTAAATCGGATGTATTTTATCAGCTGTATCCCATATATACATCCACCACTTTAGATCCACATTGACCCCACTTCATACACTATTTTTGCGGTGAATTGGAGCCAATCTTTACTTATTGTTGAGCTCATAATTGATTCTTGATGCTTAAAAGAAATAATTATCTTCCTAAGTTAAGTTTTGTTATACATGAACTGTCAATGAGATCCATGGCACGATGTGTGATAAATATTATTACAAAAAAGGACAGCCCGGTGTACAAGCATCCCACATTCACGTCGGATTTAGAGAAGGGCAGCACCCCAAGGGGTGAATTGTAGGCAGCCTAATCTGACTTTGTCTGTGGCTAATTCCATGGCTTGAACCCGTCACTTTTGATCACACGGAGACAACGTTACCGTTGTTCCAATTAAGACTCCCATTCAATAAATATTTTTACAAAATAAATTATAAATGTACAGATGACCTACCTGTTGCATGTGTATCATTTCTCCAATTTTATCCCCTTCTTTAAACCAACTAATTTTTCCTTTTTTTAACTTCTTGAATGTAACGAACTATTTTATTTTTAATTTTATGAAAACAAACTGACTAATTGCTACAAAAGAAGAATAATAATAAAAAAACCCTAACAAACTAGTTTAGTTACATACAATTGGACATTCTTTAATAGTGAACTTATTTTTCATGTGATTGACCTAATCAAGTTGACCCAAAAAAAAAAAAAAATCTTTTGCTAGTTGGGTGATAAGTTCTCAATACATACATGCACATAAGCTATCAAGTTGACCTAACTAAAAAAGGTGGCGGAGAGCACAAAACTAGTGAATTTTAAATTCTCTGAATTTTAAAATAATTTTGAATAATTAAATACAATGAATTAGTTGTCCTTTTGTAGTACGCTTTTTCTGTTGACTCGATCTGTTGTGGCTTGACATGCTAAGCTATAAAGCTGTCCTTTCGTATTTGGCTCATTGGGTGTGCATGACCTAGGCATGAGGTTGTTGGCAATAACGGAAAAATATTTTGTGAAGAGAGGCAGGTAAACATCATTTTTTAGATGACCTAATGAAATTTTTATGATGTAAAGTTGGATTGGAAATTAAATGCGGGTTTTTAAAAAGGTGATGTGTTGTGATACGAGTTGTTAATTAATGGTTGTGAAAATCTGTTTACGTGTGTAAAGTTAATTTAATTTAAACAATAAACTAGAAATTGAAGGCGCCTATTATATACGAATACTATTAATTGCGGTTAATTGCAGGTATTAAAGTTGCTTTTTATTTGAAATATTTCAGAGTTTCATTAGTTGAAGTTGAGGGTTTAAAAACTTGATTATCAAGAGCGATGCTTGAACAGGGGTAGGCAACGGATCGTATACTCATTGGGTCAAGTGGGTCAGCCCATTTAAAATAGGGTCAATAAAGGGTCAGACTAATAAACGGCCGACCCATTACAGTATATTAACGAGTTGGCCTGTTTAGTGACCTGTTACTTTTTCAACCTATTTTTAACACTAATTTATTATGCTACGATTAGTTAAACTTATTATCAACGCTTTATACTTAACAATAATTATTATATATAGTTTTTTCTGTACATGTTTATTCTATTTTAAAATGGAACAAGAGCATATCGCCCGTGTGCCGACCCAACCCGAGCCGATCTATTTATTTACATAAAGGACCGACCCGACCCAAATTTTTAATGACCTGGCCATGACCCAATCCAACCAACTTCGTAAATGGGTCGATCCTAACCCGACCAAACCTGATCAATGCTTGAATGAGGTGGCCAAGGTCTAGCGAAGATCAGGAAGGGATTGACATAATTAACGTTATTTGTGCGTAAAAAATAAGTTGCGCATACATTTAGGATTCTATCAATTTATATTTAACTATTAGGCTACGATCTAAACTTGCCATCATAGTTGAATTTTCAGCTCGAAGGGAATTTAGTTTACATGTATATCTAATTTAATCTTGTGTTGTAATCATCATTGTCTTAAGTTCTAATCATCGATTGACAAACTTCAAATATGTAGGAAAATAGAACCATAACTAGTCCAGTAGATGAATACTAAGAAACCATTTTTCTAGGTACCTCCTCTTGGACCTATTGAAATAATTGTCTGATTAATAATTGATTCAGCAATTCATTCCTAAATTTGATAGATAAAAATAAATTAACAGTGTCTAGTGTCGCATCTTGAAGAAAAGGTTTTTATATCTACTCCTTTCAAACTAAGGTGCATTAATTTTTTTAACAGCGACCTATTTGCAATAATTCTTACCCCTCAATTTTTTTCACAAAATAACATTTAACATCAAAATTATGAAAAGTCCCTTCAGTATACAACAACAACAGCTTCCAGTGTGAGTCCCGCTTTCGCGGGGTCTGGGGAGATCCAGATGTAGGCAACCTTACCTCTACCGACAATCCTGTCCGTAGATAAGCTGATTTTAAGAGACCTATAAAAATCAAATTTTGTGAAAACATTTTATAGAAGAAGGATTTTGTGAAGACCTTTTATAGAAAACCATTTGTGAAAATTTCCTTCAGTATAAAACCTTTGAAATTATAAATATTTAAGGAAGAAAATAAAAAATCTTATTAAAATAAGTGCACAATAACGAAAAATAAGAAAACAAGAACAATGAATTTCAAATATAATTTTAAAGTTTTCTTATGAAAATAAATTATAAAAATTAACAAAATTATATAAATTAAAAAATAGAAAGATCAAATATAAAACCTAATAGACTTAGCAAATTGTAAAGAATAAAAAATTTCACTTAAAAAGGCAAACAAACGCATTATCATATAATTATTAAAATTAATAAATTTGTTTCAGAACTATGAGCAAAAGAACAAAATGTCTAGGCTCTCCTACTTGCCCCACCATTCATTTGGGTTGTGTAGAAACTAAAAAAATTAATAATCTATTATTTGAAGCGGTTTACAATTTGGATCGTTTAAAAAAATTCGTCAATTGTTAGTTAATTAACATAGAAAATTTATGTAATTTTTTAAATGATTGAAAAAAATAATTTTTTAGAATTTATTTCTTTGTTGGTATCCCTGTAATTTATAGATGTTAGCTAATAATTGAATCCAAAAAATGAGGAAGCATTCTGAAAAATTCTAACTATGATAATTGAATTGGGTTAGAGTTGAGTATTTCTTACAACTTTGATTTTTTATGATATTAATGATATTAGCAATTATAATAAATCTAATAAAAAATATAACAAATTTGTGTTATTATATTTTTTTATTTTCTTATTTTAAAAGTTAATAAGGTTTACTAATTTTTTAATTTATATTCCTACTCTGTATAAGTTATATTACACTTCTTTCTTTGGCACTCATAATTCATTAATTTCACAGTAGTACAAGCTTGTTCTTTTCGTTGGTAAATCAATATTTCCCACTCTTTTCAATCCTTACCAATTCTTGCCGGTTTCAACCAATCATCTCAAAAAAAAATAAATAAATAAAATACAATCCTTGCCAATCTTTCTCAATACTTATCCATTGTCACCATCCTTTTCATTTCATTTCCCCTCAAAAAAAAAAAAAAGGAGTCCCAAGTCGTACCAAACTTTTCCAATATTTCATTATTCTTCTCAATTACCAGCTTATATTTACCAACAAAAAGAACATACCTTATGTATCAATTTTGTTCAAATTTTTTTTTCCCATTTTCTTCTTTTCTTACTTTCTTATGAGTTCAATAAGATTTTTTTACTTCATCTGACTAAACTATAAAGTTGAAGGGTGTTTCGAAATTTGGGAACTGTTATTTGGTAAAAATTGAAAGGCGTAAAAATTATTACCAATAGGTTAGGAGGAAAATAATAAATGCTCAATACTTGAGTAGGTATAAAAATCTGTGCGGAAGAAGATATAAGAACCAACTAACCAAGTTATGGGAGAACATGTATTCGCACTTGGAACATTAATGTGTGGGGTAAATGATATTAATGACGATGACGGCCATTACTCGATCCAAAAGTATTTCATCAACTGGTTGTAGTAATAAATTAAAGGTAATAAATTAAAGGACGCCACAAAAACAATTGTGATAAAAAAATAATCAATAGTTATGTATTATAAGTGTTCATTATCAATGGAAAAGAAAATTACGTTATTTATCGATATTTTCATCCCACATCTTAAAACATCCTGTTAAAGATGGGAGATCGGGTGAACGGTGCCAATCTATCTAGTGAACTGTGGGTTAATGAGCTGGAATTCATAAGATCGTAGATTATTAACAAAATGGACAGATCGTATTGTAGGAACGAATTGTTGCTTGTGAATACATTAACTGTTTCAGCAATGTATAATATTTCTAAAACATTGTGTCATCTGAAAGGGTGTGCCATTGCACCTCGTAACCCATTATTTGCAGTTCTATCTTAGATTTGATGCGGAATCGATGTTGGCAGTTAAATATAGGTCGAACCAATGTAGGTGCGAGCTATGCCGTGCCCCCGGAAAGCAACCAGGTAACCAACTTATGGAAGAAGGAATTACCTTGAAACGTTCGGGTATGGGGCAATGATGCGGACAGCCAATAATAGTCAGTTCAAAAGTAATTCATGAACTGCAACTGGTACTAGTAATAAAGGTTCGACAAATACAATTGTTACAAAAATAGTGGTGTGCTGGAATAGAAGTCAAGCCAGCCAGCGCGCCCAAGATCAAAGGATGACAGGACCGCTCGTGGACTAATGATGTCTCTGAATTCATACGTATGTGTACATGAGTGGTCAGTATGTTGATTTCTTTTAGGTGGTCTGGATGGTCTATTAGATTTTATTATTGATTTTGTATTTTGTGCTAATACTTTGATCAACTAATTATTCAAACAAAAAAATATATATGTACGTGCATCAGAATGAGCATCAGATATTAATGACTTTACAGCTTACTGATTTAGGCGTTTTTTTCATAACCTTTTTTTTCCTTATCAAATTGAGTTAAATTTGATTTAGGAAAACTTATTTCAGTACACAAAAAATTTACTCATTGGTGTATCAAGGTTTTGAAAATGATTTATAAGTTCATTGAGGTTTTGACAGACATACCTTTAAATGTAGAAATGATAAAATTACCCTTCTAGGATTTATTAAAAAACAACAATCACAACAATAATAAGAATAATCCCCACTCCACGTCCTCCCCTACCAAACCTAGGATACGTTCTTTTGGATTTATCACAAGCATATATTATCAACGTTCAACAACTTTTAGCACATTTTGGTAGAACTAAGCATCATTAAGCAAAACTATCCCTACTAATATAAATGAATTCAACATGATATCATCATTTAGTATGTTTTAGCGTGATCCAAGATAATCTAATATATTTCAACATAATTTAGTATAATTCAACATATTTCACATATTTTAGCAACAAACATCGATAATTACTTATAATAAGTCCAAAAGAACATGCTCCCGTACTGCCACTCATCAAGTCATCAGTTCGAATTTCCAACTAGCTTCTAGCTGCAGCACTATATCCTACACCAAGCCCTACCTCCCTCTCCTACGCCCTTATCCCGTTACCTTCCAAATCTAACCCTTCATTGTCCTTCGCCTCCCCCCTTTCCTTGTTTAGCCAACCATTAGGGGCTTTTTTCCCTCCTTTTTGAATCTAACAAACTAATTAGTTTAGTTAAATACAACTGTGAAATTCTTTCACAAGCAAACTTCTCTTTTCTTGTGGTTGACCATTTCAAGTTGCCAAAAAAAAAAAAAGAAAAAGAATCTTTTGATAACCAAGTTGAGTGATAAGTTAATTATCAGTGTACACATGCATAAGCTATCACATTCACCTAATTAAAAAGAAGATGGAGAGCTTGAAACTTGGGAATCTTGAATATTCCAATGCTAAGATAATTTTGAATAATTGAGATATTGAAGTAGTTGTCCTTTTGTAGTACACTTTTTATGTTGACTTTGCTATGGCTTTACGTGTAAGATCTATCAAAGCAACGGCTTCCTCTCATCTTTGTTGTGATGTACAATTCATAGTATTGGATAGACTGCAATTCGCTCATATTATATGTGTACGATCTAGGCATGATCTAATCAGTTGTTTTATTGTATAGTCGGTTGTGCAAAATCACTTGGACAATCGAATTTCGATTCACTGAAAATATTGTATAATTCACTAAAATATACTACCGTACATCAATTTTCGCTCACTAAAAATACGGTATAGCCTACTAAAGTATTTTAGTGAGATGAAACACTTTTTTCGTCATTTAAGAAGGGAGCCTTGGAGCAACTGGTAAGGTTGTCTCCGTGTGACCAAAAGGTCACGGGTTCGAGCCGTGGAATCAGCCACTGACAAAGTCAGGTTAGGCTGCCTACAATACACCCCTTGGGGTGCGGCCCTTCCCCGGACCCTGCGTGAACGCGGGATGCTTGTGCACCGGGCTACCCTTTTAGTTAGACCCAAACTAGCTCATCTTATATACTCGAATTTCGTTCAATAAAAATACTATATATCTTATGAAAATGTGTTGTTGTACCAAAAAAAAATATTATTGTGCATGTGCAACTCACTAAACTATATTATAATTATCTATATTATTCTCTTTTTAGTGAGCAATGATATTTATTTAGTGAGTTGTAATAGTTCTTTAGTGATTTAATAAATATATTTGGTAACCAATATCATTAATTTAGTGAATAATATTAATTGTTCACAACCCAAAAAAAGAAAGAGTGGGCAAACATATAATAAATAATTTTAGTGAGCACATACACATTCTTCTTTCATATATTGGCATATGATTTTTTAGTGAGTTGTACTGCTGTAACATTTGGTGAGTTATGGTATATGTCTAGCAAGCAGTACTTTATCTTTATCTTATAATGTGTTGTGATATATTTGTTGATTAATTGAATATAAAATTCCTTAATGCGTAATAATGACATACGTTAAAAAGAGTTTCATTCACTTGTACTCTGATTTCTTACTGAGCTATTTATATCATATTTTGATGAGCTAAAATATACAATTAATGAGCAAATACTTTTAAATATACAATTAATGAGCAAATACTTTACCATGTTTTGGTGAGATATAATATATAAATGCAATTATACAACTGGATTTTAGCTCACTAAAATATACTATTGCACATCCATTTTCACTCATTAAAAATACTGTATAGCTCACTAAATATTTTAGTAAACTGAAACACATTTTTAGTGAGTTAATAGATATTTTTAGTAAGTAGTCAGACCTAAACCAACGCGTCTTATATATTCGAGTTTTGTTCATTAAAAATACTATATATCTTATGAAAATGTATTGTCGTACCAAAAAAAAATGTGATTATGCATCTGAAACTCACTAAGTTATAATACAATTATCTATATTATTCTTTTTTAGTGAACTATGATATTTACTTAGTGAGCTATGATATTTACTTAGTGATTTAATAAATATATTTGGTAATCAATGTCATTAATTTAGTAACCAGTACTAATTGTTCATAACAAAATGAAAAAGAGCGAACAAACATACAATAGATAATTTTAGTGAGCACATATACACTCTTGTTCATATTTTGACATAAATTTTTTTGTGAGTTGTGTTTGTAACTTTTAGTGAGTTATGGTATATGTTTAGTGAGCAATACTTTATATTTATCTTATAATTTGTTGTGATATATTTATTGGTTGACTGAAATATAAGATTCCTTAAATGCATAATAATGACGTACTTGAAAAAGTTTCAGTTACTTGTACTCTAACTTTTTACTGAGCTATTTTTATTATATTTTGATGAGCTAAAATATACAATTAATGAAAAAATACTTTAAAAAAAATTATATTTCATTGATTTTACTATGCCTTTGGTGAGTTATGACTTATATTTAATGAGTTATGATATATATTTAGCAAGCTGGATACATTTGGCGAGTTCAGCTATATCACTAAATATAATACCAGAGCTCTTATGTCATAATAAAAAATACGTAAGTTATGACGTAACTCTAAAACTTGAAAAAAATTATTTTCTAGTGTTCTGTACTATTTATTTTAGTGAGCCGTGCTATTTATTTAGTGAGTCATGCTATTTACTTAGTGAGTTGTGACATATATTTAGTGAGCTATGACATAGATTTGGTGATCAATATGATTTTGTGAGCAATACTAAGCCGTTATAATAAAGAAGAAAGAGTAAATTAATAATATAATATACAATTTTAGTGAGCATATACACATTTTTGTTCCTATATATTGAGACATGATATTTTTTTTTAGTGAGTTGCACCACAACTTTTGTGTGGTATGTAGTATATGCTCAATGAGCAACACTTTATATTCATTCATAAATAAATGGAGTTTAAAATTTTATATTAATCTTAATTGCAAAAATTTGCCATAAAAGACCAAACTTAATTGGCTACAATATAAGCAAAGTAAATGACGTCCAAATAAATAATTTAATTAATTAGGCTAAATTATTTGTTTAAAAACAAATAAGTGAGAAATGCAGGGAAAAAAACAAACTTGCGGGTAGCTTGAGTCAAACCCGTAATATCTTATTCGACGAGGTACGATCCTTATCACAACATTTGTCATTATTGTTATAATTTGACGTAAATTAATTATTTAATCAAGAAAGATCGGATGAATATAACTTTCATCGACCCAATAGTACGTGATCATTTACGTTGTCCTTTTGTAGTACACCTTTTATGTTGACTTCGATATGGCCTTACGTTTAAGTCTATCAATGCAACCGCTTCCTGATCTGTGTTGTGATGCACTACTCTTGGTATTGGATAGATTGCAATTGGCTCATGTTATATGCATATGATCTAGGCATGATCTAGGGGACCAAGAAAAAACAAGTCTTAAAAAATTAAATTCATTGTAAGAGATAGAGGCGGACAAACTTCATTTTTTTTGCGTCTGCTAATAAAAAAATTTATATGTTTTAAGACTGTAGAAAAATGGACTTTTAAGAGATCTATTATAATACGAAACTCCAGATTATTTGTTAATGGTTGTGAATTAATACATATGATTTTTGTTTAAATTTAAATATGTATTAAAATATTAAATTGATTTAAAGAATAAACCAGAAATTGAAGATGTGAAAATTAAATCAATTTAAAGAATAAACTAGAAATTAAAGATGTATAAACTATCTTTCGATGCATGTTAATTGCTGCTGATTTTATGTGCTAAAGTTATCATAATTTACTTGGAAGATTTCTGTAAACATCTGTTAAACAATGGACTTTCATCTTTCAGTGCATGTTACTATGAATAGTGATGCTTGAATGAGGTGGCCATGACCTAATTAATACATGTCTGTTTTATTCGTTGGGACAAGGTATGATGGTCAGAGGAGTGGGAAAAACTGAGATGGAATGAAGTGAAGTGAGATAATGGTAAGGAGTGCAAACGGATGAGAAAGAATGAATTTGTTTTGGAATGACCAAGTCTTTGCTAGATTGACGAGTTTGTTCTTTTGGATGGAAAGGAGTAGGATGAGTAAAGATGGGTGTAGGGTGGATACTGAGTGGGTAGAGATATGCCCGCACCCATGCCCATTTTCAAAAATCATCCCCATATCCACAGTTATACTTATCGAATTGTCAAAATCTATCCCCATACCCATAGGCCATACCCGTCGAGTATTCGAATTTTATTCAAGTATACATGGATGTTAAAATAAAATTTCGCAGCAGCAGTAGATTGAGATTTTGAAACATAAATCTGCAGCAACCATACTTGGCTTAGTGGCTAGACAGAAACTAATTGAGATGAACAAATATTTGCAGCAACCATAAGAACCAAAGAACCCGAATTCCTTAAACATCATAATAGATGAGGAGAAGAACGTAAAACACAGATTCACAATTTTGCAAACAAGAACACAAGAACATAAATTTGCAGCATAACCCAAATACAAAATAATTTCGCACAAATCCAAGGAATCGAAACCATAAATTCCCTAACTCAAGATGGCCAAATCTGAAAAGGGATGAAATACTACTCGCAGTTCACAGTGCACAGATTAAATGAGAAGTGAAATAATACTTGGACTAGCGTGAAAGGAGGATGAACGTCCAAAGCCCAAAACCCAGGCAGTTAAGCATGCTGCAGGTGCACGCAGAAACTGAGATCTAAGAAATTGAGAATGACGCACGTTGACACGGATTTACGACTCTCTCAGATTTTGCTCCGCCTCAATCGCTCTTCGGGCCTTCGGCTCTGTAACAGCCGGAACCCAAAACTTCTGTTTAACTATTTCAAATCACCCTAATCACAAATTAATTAAATTAGGTACCGCATTTCAATTTCGTGTTTCAATTTCTCATCTTATGTGTGTGTGTATATATTTTGTATCATAAGTTGAAACGACGACGTGGTCTCGACATGAACCTTGTAATGTTCCTTAAATAATTCCTCCAAGTTCTGATTAATATTCGAATGCCCACATAGTAATACTAAATAAATAAATAAATAAAATAAATTTTGAGGCAATAATAATCAGAATAAATGACCAAAAAAAGTAATAAGGTAATGTCTTCTCTCAAATTTATATCTAAATGGTGGAAGATTTAAATCTATTAATTCCAACTAACAGTACTGCTTCAATTATATCTACATAAATACATAATTATATC
>NCQV01081334.1:3940-39446 GCA_002740545.1 Lophocereus schottii
ATAGCACACCACTGTGGGCTTCTGGATCCTTTTATTAGCTGAATTCTGATTCCTGAGATTTTGAGTTGGCTTTTGAAATTTCTTCCCTTTGCCTTTGAACCTATCTTTGTTCGTTTGCACTGCAGATTCAACCAGGTTAGAACTAACAGAATTTAAAGAAAGGGAAGACATATTATCTTTCAGCCGGTTTTCTTCCGCAGTCCGCATATGGCTGATTAACTCCTGCAGTGCGAGATCCTTCTTCTTATACTTGAGGTGGTTTCTGTAATCGCCCCAGGATGGTGAAAATTGTTCTATCTGTACGTTGGCTTGGAAGATTTCGCACATCCTCATGTCTTCTGCTAGGACCTCAGCATACAGGTTTTCGTAGACATGAACTTGTTCCATGATGGGTTTGTCATCCATAATCTGGAATTGTAGCCACTTGTTGGCGACATATTTTCTTTTCCCGGCGTCATCTGAACCATATTTTGTTTCAAGTTTGGTCCAAATGACTTTGGCAGATTTAAAGCTTACAAACAGATCAAACAAAGGGTTAGACATATTATTTAGTAGATAACTGCGAGCTAGTTTATTGTCCCTCTCGAATTTCTTCTTTGTGGCTTCGTCAAAATGAATAGAAGCAGTTTTAAGAACCATAGGAGTTACAGGTTTAGAATCAGTAACTGCGTTGCTTTCATCAGGGAGATCAGTAGTGACCACGTAGTCGATCTCAAGTTGCTCAAAGTAAAGGAGCAATTTTTGAGACCAACGTTTATAATTGGTTCCATCAAGAGGTTTAATTTTGTAGAGTTTGGGGAGAGTTTTTGAAGCAGCATCCATTGAAATTAAGCTTTCAGATTATTAGAAACGAATGGTAATGGCTGCTGGAAGGACAGAGAGATGAACTGTGTCGTGGTATGAACCACTGACCTGAAAGTTTAATTCGCCCGACTTAGGTGCAAATCATTCTGGCGAAGAAGCCCCCCAAGGTTTAACACAGCAGGCCTCACACTCGTGCACTCGAGGGAGAAGCTGTGGAGTATAACAACTTTTATGCCCAGGAAGTAGAGAGGAGAAGAGAGAATTGGTGGTTCTGTGTATTCTATAGAGTTGTAGTAGAGTCCTTTTTATAGTGGGCTGGAGGAGAGAAAACTGTGAACCAAGCCATAAAGAAAGGCATGAAGGGGGCAGAAAATCAGGTAAAAGAGAGAATAATGTAACTGACGCATTAATAGGGAGAGGATCATGGTGATTAAGGCGAAGACGGAGGAGGACTTAGTGAACTAGCCGTTAGGATTACGACAGCTCATACGTAATCGGTCCTCTCGAAAATTCCTCCAAAAAATATAGTGTAAGGCCCAAGCCCGTGACCCGGACCGGACGGGTGGGCGGCGGCCCCCCGCGTGCGTGTGGCAGCCCAAGTCCCCTCAACCCCCTTAAAACATGGCTTCTAGTTATTTGAGAAGTGCAAGAAGAGTGGGATATATAAATTCTTCAAGCCACTCCCAAAGGTTCCATGTGGGACAACAAAAGAGATAGAGTAAGTGAACACTCTTTTGTTGTGCCATTACTCCAACAGTTTGCACAATGTAATATAATTAGCGTTGTGTGCATACATTCTAGAAAAGTTTAAATAGCTTTGTATGGCCTTGAGCCAGCCACCAACATTTTGGCAATGCATGATATGATTTAAGTGTGATTGCATAAGTAGGTTGTGTACCAAGGTGTGCAGCCCTCGATACCCTAGGAAGGTGATTGTTGTGTCTTGTCTAGCAATCACTATATTTCCAAATAGGGGTTTTTGCAAACTTTAGTGCCAATTTAGATTAAAACAACAAAAATAGTGAACTTCTAGGACAGGACTGGTACAAATAAGTTATTTATTTACCTTTTTCCTTCTTCTTATTTGTCCTTTTTAATGACTGCTTTTAGCCTTAGGGACTCCTAGAGGGTGCCCTAGTGATGTGATACACCAATGTATAAGATGGGATGTACCCCTCAAAAACAAAGAGAGCGAAACTGCATCATTGAGCTCCGAGATCACACCCTTGGGCTCCTATGTCAAAATCTTTAACAGTAAAAGTTCAATTTCACTCCTCATACTGCTGCCTACTGGACAGTCCAATCGAGCTATCTCCTCTATTTTTTCAGCCTCGCCTTCTCGTACCTCATCTACCTATTCCTTTCATCCTCTACCTTGATCAAGGCCTCTATACGAGCTAAAGTATTAGCACCTTCTTAAGACATAGCCTGCCCGTACTCTCACTCTTCTCGAGTATGGACGTAGCCCCAGGGATTCTCAATGCTCGGCCTGGCCGATTTGCTTTCCTTCACCAAGTGCATAGAATTCTAAAAGTTTTCTAATGGGAGAAACCTTAAGTTCTTCTAATCAAGGACAGGGGAAATAATTGTTAAACATCCAAAATTGCGACATTTTTATTCTCTTATTTCGCTAAATTTTGCTCATAATAATCATTATATTCTGCATTTTATTTAGCTTCATTTTTTTTGGAGGTATTTAGCTTTACTTAATTTCTATTAAAAAAAAGTGAAAAAAATGTTTATATAATAACCATTCTTTTTTTTGGGCACAATTTATAGAATTTTTATTTCTCTTATTTATTTCTTTTCAAGGATGGATCACAAGAAGGAAAATTAGAGAAACAAAGTTGGTATAGCCTAGACACCTTTTTCTTCCTTACAAGATGGAGAGGCCAACCGTTCTCCCCGGACTCTCTCTCATCAATTTCTCATTCTTCTCTGCTGCATAAAAGTTAAAATAAATGCCCCTATTCCTTCATCTTCTTCGTTCGTGTGCCCCAATTGTTATGCCTCCCTTCATCTTATTAGTTTAGGAGATTGACTTCCAATCTAATTTTTTTATTCATCACTCATCCTTTTCATTGTCATCATCACATATCTCATCAAGTAGGTGGTTACTTAGGCAGTGAATGAAATTCTTGAATTCAGAATTGAATGGAATCAATTGGAGACAAAAGTTATAAAGATTAGGTTCAAATTAAAGAAGTAAGAAGTAGCTTAGATTAGGAATAATAACGTTTTTTTGTTTTTTTTTGGTGTCATGTTCATTCAGTTTCATTTCAGATCTTGATTTACAATATCCTAATTGGCATAATTTGGTTTAGGTTGTTGGCTTGAGTTCTTTAGTCAGCATGCCAGTGACCTTTTTAAATGATTCTAATATGCCATTGAGGTTCAAAACCTATCTAATGTGCCACCGAAAAAACATAAGTTGCCTAATATGCTACTGCTGCGCCTCGCTGACTGGCTATAGCAGGTAAACTGGGATAAGGGAAAAACAAGGAAAAAAGGCTGCAATTTATGTTTAAACGTTGATTCCCATTCCCTCCTTCCTCATTCGCGTTTATGCCCTGAAGGCCTAAACTGTGGCTTTTGTAAACCCTAAAATCATGCTTGCTAATTTGTAGATGTTATAGTGGAAGTAATTAGGCCAATTCAATACAGTATTGTCCGAAATTCGTATGTTTGATTAAAAAAAATCATGCAAACGCCTTGATCAATACAGGTATGTGTTTAAATGCGAATTTGTGGATGGGTTTTTGATCCGAATTTGTTGGTTTTATTGTATTAATATGCTTGATGTGTGGATGGTGAACTGGTGGTTTGAAATGTTTGATATGCATATGGATTATGTTTAATGGATTATGTTTGATGGAAAAGGCTTCTGTTAGTTTATGAAATCCACCTTGATGAATCGATTGTTTTAATAATTAAATGAACAAGTTAAATATGTTGTGATATGATCATGAACAAGTTAAACCCCTAACTTTCATTTTTTCCTTGCAGGATGTCGAAGAAGATAGTGTTACATGTATATCATGGTGGTGGTTTTCAAAGGGTGCCCCATTTGGTGTATTATGAGGGAGATATAAGTGAGTTTGAATATGATGCAAAAAAGCCATCTAGTTTGTTGACCAGCACCAACAACATAGCCAAGTGCAACAATCACAACAAACAGCAACATAGTCCAAATCACTGACCTCTCTCTGTTATGGCACGCTTTCACCTCCATCTTCAAAGCCACATTCTTTTGCCTCATTCTTGCCAAAATTTTTTGTCACATTCACAATCCTTTAGACACTTCATCATCTACTCATTCTCCCTGAGCAGACTATCGTTTCTCATCGTCAAACCAACTACATTTGACCTCACTTTGTCACAGAGGGAATCGTCCACCCATTTAAAAAAATCACGTCCCTCAGACTTATCAAACTGTTTATATCTAGCATACCTTCGAATTGAATTCTTCACAGTCATGCTAGCAATCATGCATCTATAACTATAATTACAAACCGTCTCACAATTAGAAAAGCAAGGGCCTGATTTGCATGCATGACCTGGGCTTCTTTCCGCTGAACTAAACATGATTTTCGTGCGTTGGTTACGAATTCAAGCATTGATTGCAAGGACGATCTTCAATTCAACGACTTCTTGCCTGGAATGGAAGACGAATTTCTAGGGTTTGGTTCAGGGGAGGGGTTCTTGTGGTGGGGAAGAAGATGAACGAGGGAGGGAGAATTTGGGAGGGCTTAAATTGAAGCCTTTTAAGGCTTAAATTGAAGCCTTTTTCCTTTTTTTTTCCTTATCCCGATTTACCACTTGTAGCCGGTTAGCGGAGCCCAGCAGTGGCATATTCGACAACTTATATTTTTTCAGTGGACATTATACTTGTTTTGAACCTCAGCAGCATATTAGAATTATTTAAAAAGGTCAGTGGCATGCTGACCAAAGAACTCTTGTTTTCTTTGTGTACAGGTTCATGATTATGGTTTTTGAATTTTTAAGCTAAGGTGTAATCATTCAATTCAATTTCCCTATTACGATTCTGGGTGTCCTGTTTTGTGTTCTAGTTAATTTTGCCTCATTCTTCAGTTCTGTGTTGGGGTCCTAGTTTTTATTTGATGTTGCTTGTTGCTGTAATTTGACTTATATTTGGATCAAGTTTAGTTTTTATTTGGGTTTTCGATTGTTCCAATTGCCACCTATAGTTCTAATTTCACCTATTCTCGTTTGTGTTATTAGTGTAGTTGCTTGCCCCTATTTCAACTCCATATGCATATTTCGGTTCTTGTTCTGAGATTAGGTTGAATGAACTAAGGTTGAGGTTTGGCTCTAATTCATTTTCGTCAATCTCAACATTTCAATATGCTTTTGATGTGTGTTAGTTTTAGCCCTTAGATATATATGTGGAATCTTGGCTTATCAATTTGTGTTCTTGTCATTATCAAATTGTAAATGGTAATATTTGTTTCTTAAATTTCCATTAGCTGGAAATAGACATTGTTTAACATGCTTTCTACTGATTCGAAACTTTACTAGTATTTAGTTGGCTTAGAGTTTAGTGTTACCAGTAGGTTCTTGGCTTAGAGTTTATCGAATCTAGCTCTTGGTAATTATGATGAAGCATTTTTAGAAATCTAGTGTCCAATTTTTGGGGAGCTAGTGAGTATTTATATCCACAATTAGGATGAAAATAGTCTCTTATCCAAGGAGGGAAGAAACGCTATAAACACTAGCCATCCAAACAAATAACTTCACGAAATCAAAAAACCTCATCATTAACCATATGGGAAATTGGTCAAAAAAATGAGAAGTCGAGCTACAAGTTAGCAAGTTAATTACCAACAACAAAAAGACAAAGATCAATCGATGTTTCCTATTCATAAGAAATCCCCCATGATTTGGAAAGAAACTTAGGAAATTATTTCAGAAACTTATTAAAGAATACATTAACAGATACATTTGGACGACTTTTTGGGAAAGGACTCAGGTCCATAAGAGGAGCTAGAACTTACCCTAAGAACACCAAAAGTGGGAATACTTGGAAGAGGTACGTAAGCCAAGTGAAGCCATTTAGGCTGAGGCTCACCTAATCTATAAATCAGCTAAATTTCAAGGGGCAAATAACTGAGGTACGATCCCCAAGATTGGCCCCTAAATGTTGATCCATGGTTAAAGCCTAGTCGAGAAAGCCTAAATTTTCTGTAAAATTCCCGATTTTTACTTAAAGTACACTCCAAGGGAAGCCTAGGGTAAGCTTCTCCTAGTTGCCCTAAGAGCCATCTTAACCTAGCTTCAACTAGGAGAAAAGGAGATGGGATTCTAATCTTTGTTAAATCTCCTAAAAAGAGGCAAATATCTAGGACATAAAAGTATTTATGAAGGACATTCAATCTAGGAAAAACTACAATCCTACTACAAAATCTTTAATAGATATCCCATGAATAAGCAATGCTAGAATCAACATCCAAGGTAAGAAAAATAAGCTGACTCCGCTATTCCTTAAGTGATTTAGCTAAGTTTTCCTTGGTTCTTAATTCTCGTTCTGATTTGAACGTCAGATGCTATTAAAGGTGAAAACTCAATTTCCTCCCATAGAGAGTTCTTCGCAGGTTCTTACAATGATCATTTCTCCTTCACGCTTTCTACAGTTCATAAGTTGGGAACACATCCTCCCTACCCTAAGCTAAAATAATAAAAGATAATCAGTTCCTAATCTTCTACAGACATCAACCTCTTGCATTGTTCAATCCATGGTTCGTCCTCTAGATTGTTGTTTATCTCTCTTGTAATTGTGCCCACCATAATCAAAGTATCCATATGAATCCATACTTTTGGTATCCCCCATAGCATGTGTAATCTTAAGGCCTCTAAGAACAACCGCTTAGCTTGGCCCTGGTTAAAGAGAAAACCCCTAAATTTTTCACAGAGCCAACTAGTCATTCTCATTTCCTTCCTTTTCACACCTCTTCCCCCAGTTGGGCCTGTGTTTCCTGAGGCTGTCTCATCCATGTTTAAAAGAATCCATCTACATGGTAGTCGCTCCCAAGCCATCAACAATTAAATATTCTCCCTTTGTTTTGTAATTCATCAACATTTAAGGCTTTTAGGGTTTCCTCAGTTTCAATATGGAGAAAACTAACCTTATTTGAAGGCACATGAGTATATCTATCCAGGTAATAAGTGCTTCTACACTTCCACAGCTACGACAAGATAGTGACGAATTTAATTGGTAATGTACCATTTCCACTCTCATACCTAAGGTTAAGGTGAATACAAGTTCCATAGTCTAAAAGCATTTTCTTGTTGCCTAGCCCTTTACAAAGTAAGTTCTATCATGGTCTTGCCTTAGGGCAATCGTAGAATGTCATTTTTGTCCTCCTTCACTCTGGCACAAATATCACAACTATTATTATCTGTAAATCCTCTTTTGCGCTAATTTACGTTAGTCATCAAAACTGTGGAGGGCTAGCCATGCAAAAATTTTGACTTCTTCGTCCTCTTTTAGCTTCTAGAAGTCTATTACATCTGAAACTATCCATGTGAATTATGCTAGTGGCCAATTTAATGCTAAATTTACCTACAGTCAACCTAACCCAAAGCAATTTATCCTCATTACCTTTTTCATTCATCACCTTGATTGACACACTTTGTTTTAACACTTCATCTTGGATGATGGTTTACAAAGTCATTCTATCTCCAACCTCTCCCATGGTCCCATGGTAGTCGACCTTCCTTGCTTGATCTTGGAGGTGAATACATGAAGTTGCTAGCTTAATTGAGGGTTTCTCACAAGACCATTTATGTTGCTAGAATGACGTAGATGGTCATTCACCACAGCCTGCCTCAAACTGTTATTTGAGATACGAGTACTCCATAAAATTTCTTCACATGAGCATGTCCTTATCACAATGCTTTTTGTCATATTCATGGCAGAATATTCCAATCCAAGTGACTCTAGTTTCAAAAGCATCCTCTAAACAAATTTAGAAATTAAAGTTAAGTTAAATTTCCCACGAACTTCTAGCCTAATCCATGAATTTTGTTTGGACTTGTAATATGCCTCACGCTACAAGGCGAGTCTTTTTTTTCATTGTTTGTGCCCTCCTAAATGAAACCTTGGCTAATCTTTCAGTCAACCTTGTATCAAATTGAGCATGGCATCCTCATGGATTGCAACACTGCCTATTGAAAGAAGGGATAAAAGAACTAGTTGATTGTAGGAGAGTCATCCAATTAAGGATAAACACTTTGTCTTCGACCCAGAGAATCTCTCATCAATATAGTCAACCACATGGTGACAAATAATTCTTCTTACTCTACTAGTGACTCTGGGTACACCCAAATATTTTACAAGGTCCTACTTATAATAATTTCAAAAACATTAGAAATCTGAGCCTTAAACATTTGATTTGTCTTTTGTGGGGACCGCTTTGAATTAGTGGCATAGACCGTTTTGAACAGAAATACTACAAATTTTCTCATGCCATCCTTTGATAACTTGAGCCTAATCCGGTTCTATTTCCACAAATAAGGCCAAATCATCTGCAAAAAGCAACATAGACATCTTCAATCCTCCGTTGTCCACCCGAACAAGTTTTCATTGTAAGGTATCCACATCTTAAAAACCATAGAAAAGAGAGTTGTTCTACGCAAGCCATAGAAAAATAACGACACAAACGGTCTCCTTGATGGATTCCCTTTTGAGGAAAAAGCTCTTTAGTGCTTCACCATTCCACAATATCCATATTAAAAACATAGAAACGACACACCGTGATTACCCCAATTAAATGAAAAAAAAGTTTATCTACAAAGAACTACATTGTTTATAAACATAAAATGCTCAGCATTACCTATGAGTGTTTATGTCAATACTAAATCCATTCTTTTTGAAGTACTAGGTAAGCCTCCATAATGCAATTCACCACTTGCTTTATTGGTCATTTCTGTCCAACTTCATTGATAAAAAAAAGATTAAAAAACGTAAGTAGAAATTAGGAATATTAGTACGTTAAGCAATTTTTACACTAGAAATTTAAAAGAAGAGGTGGTAGAGGGAATTAGGTACAAATTGTTTAAAAAAAGAAAATGTTTTCTAGAAACCATATAAATTTTAGCAAAGAAAAGATTGATAGAGGGTAGTATATATATAATATGAAATAAAGCCTAGATTAAATGGAAAATAGAAAGAGATATAATATATGAAGTGAACCACATTTCAACGCAAAAAAATAAAGAAAAAGTAAAGTAACAAAAAGCATAAATTTAAAATTGATAGCATAACATAACTAAGCATGTGTAGCAAAACAAAACTGTATAGGACTCAACTACATCTACAACAACATGTTTGTCTAAGAATTAGTGAAATAATTGATCGTGTCTATCATAATATAGACTTGAGACTGTCACAAAATTTTACTCTTAAAGCATGAGGCGCTCATGCAAAAACTTTCATAATACCTTTGATGTGCAGTTTTAGATAGATGATATTTGAAATAGGAAATAAGTAAAGATCTCATGTTTGTTACCTGGAAATGAGGACAAGTTATGGCATTGAGAATAGAAGACTTTTATTCCCGTAAGATTATTAGTAGAGGGAAGTGATGGCAATTAGAGTATGGAACTGCGAATAAATATAAAAACGCTAAATTGCAATTAAATTATGAAGTCACCTGTTCATATTAATGATACATTTTTAAATATTTCATATTATTTTCAATTAGAACTTTCACTTACCAAATAGGGAAATGAAAACACATAAATCAATTATTATTTCAAAAAATTTTGAAAAAATCCCGATAGCACTTATATATTCACATTTATCAATTCTTATGATTAAAACAATTTGTAGGGACCTAAGTCTTTATTTCACTTTCGAGTAAGGAATTCATTTCATAATTAGGTCCTGTTCTTTTCGGTGAGAAATGATGGGTGTGGGATGGGCGAGTGTGGGAAGGGGGGGAAGGAATTGATGAAAGTTGGTAAGAGTGATATTTTTTTTTTTGAGTGTGGGAAAAGGGGAGAACGAGTGGGTGAAAGTAGGTAGGAGTTAAAAGGAGTTGAATGAAGAGGGGGGTTGAATGAAGGAGTGTGGGAAAGGGAGAAAGGAGTGGGTGAGAGTGGGATGGAGTGGTATTTTTGTTTAAGTGTAGGAAAGAATGGGAAGGGAGAGAAGAAGTGGGTGGGTGTGGGAAGAAGTGAGTTGAGTTCATTAAACCACGAAAAGAACAGGGCCTTACACTTGTTTAAAGGACCTACGATCATTTTTCCCTCTAACTTCTAGGGAACTGCAACATTATGAAGGAATTAATTGGAAATTAAGAAACACTTTTTCTTATAATTAGAAATGATAAACCATATTAATTAACAATGAATTTAGCTTATATTTTTTTAGCAGATACACAATTTCTGGTATCTCTTTCTCTACGAAACAACTTTGCTTTGTATAGTATGCTCAGCTGGTTAATTATTCTTTGTATTGCTCTTCTGGTTGGGGCATTGTTCATTGCTTCTTGTGAAAAATTATTTTGGCTTCTTGTGTAATCGATGAACTTTTTACTATTTGATCCAAACAAAAGTATATCAAGGCAATATGATTAGGTCACAGACCAGAGCACCTAGACCTGGCAAATGGGTCATTTGGTTCGGGTATAGGTTGGGTCAAGAACGGATTGGGTCATGTTTGGGTTAAACGACATTTCGGGTCATTTCGGTTTGGGTCGGGTATGGTTCGGTTCGGGTCGAGTTCGGGTCAACCAATTTTCGGTCAAATACATTCATCATGCTAAAACAAGAAACTTTGTGGAAAATTTCGGGTCGGGTATGGTTCGTGTCGGGCCAATTCGGATTTCGGATCCACTTTCGGGTGAGCATATTTCGGGTGTCGGGTCGGGTATTGGTCCGGGTCCTTCGGTTCGAGTTTCGGGCCTCGGGTCAGTTTTGCCAGGTCTAAGAGCACCTACTTGATGTGTTTATGAGTTTTTCCCCTGGCAGCCAAATTTCAATATTATACTAATAATAATAATAATAATAATAATAATAATCATTCACCAAGTTCTCATTTTTGCCTTTAAAGATAACACATAGTGTGTTAGGTGATGCGACTGATCAAATTCCAAGATGAAGCATCATCTCATTTCTGTCTAAAGAGATAAATAATAAAAAAATGAAAAGATGCCCAACCTGCTGTTGTGACATATCAAAAGATGATGTGGGTTCATCACTTTGGTTTTTTAAATTAGAAAAGATGACAAACCACCCCTTTCTATATTACTATCGTAAACTTGGATTATTATGATACCATGGTTTTCTGCTAAAAATGGGTGCTTCACATTGTTCCATAAAATGATTGTGTTAAGAGTATGGAAATATAATTTAGGGAAAACTTTGATGCATGACAGTTGATCCCAAGAGGGGGGGAGGGGAGAAAAAGAAACTTTGATGCCAGAGAGAAATAATGAATTCAAGCTAATAGTATATACTGAAAATTGTCTATGATGTTAATTGTTAATAATGAATTCTTTTAGTTGCGTGTGGTATTAATTAGTGAACTTTGCTACACTGAAGGTTGTATTTTTCCCCCCTCCTTTTTACCCATTTTTTTTTGTCTCGTAATTGTTTGACAAATAATTAGCCATTTATTCTTTTTTTTAGTGTTAATGTGATGCGTTATTTAATTTGTCCTATATGCAACTTTAATTAGCTGGGAACTGAGTACATAGGGTGTGTTCATTGTGAACATGTTGGGGGAATCAAAAAGCATATTAGAGTACATTGAAGTGGATTGGTGCATATTCGACTAGCAGAAAGCATTTTACGATAGGTTTAAAGAGTAGAAAGCAAAATGAAGCAGATTGGCGTACATTGAAGTGGATTGGAGTAGATTAGAGTACGTTAGAGTATATTAAAGCAATTTGGAAATAGATTGGAATGTCTTGGAACATTCGCAAGCATTCTAAAGCAATTTTGTTAGTTTTGTGGAAAGCCATGTAATTTTTGTAGTAGTAGTCACTGCAGGAAACGGGTTTGCTTTCCACGCTTAAAATCATCTCCTACCACACATGGAAGAGTGGTGATATATGCTTGCCACACTTAGGTCAAGTGTGCCTACTGCATGGGTGGGGAAACGCCTATGATGCTTGCCAAGCATGGTAGCATTATACCTGTTTGGACACTTACATTCGTTGGGCGGGGGGGGTTACACTTGTTTGCACGCTTCAAAACCGCGGCTACATTTCTACACTTATATCAGTGGAGAACTTACACCTTGAGCAAAAGATTGTAATTCGCATTTCCACACCTATAAGTGTTGTTATGGTGTTTTTTAACTAACTTTTGAAGGATACCGGCAAATAACTAATTTTGGAGCACAATGTTGATTGTAATATTTTTGTATTATTAGAAAATGAATTACATTAATTAATTAATGATAATAATTTTATTATGCAATATATATATATATATATATATATATATATATAAAACTTGTCAAAATTAGAAACTATATAAAAGTATATGATAATATTAAGAAAATAGCGCTAACATGCATAATTGAAAACGATCATTCAACTATCGTTGAGAGGTTGAATGGCAACATCCAAAGTTTCAACATAATTCCAAATTAATGTACCTGTAAGTAGGTACAAAAGAAAAGTACGTATGAGACATTTCTAATAATTTAGTACATATTTAGTGTAATGAATTGTATATCTAACAGTAAAAAAGTGACTCTCCTTCTATTACATATGAAATGCTAAAAAAAGTTAGTCTAATGCTGCAGCATTTCATATATAGTTAGACACTACTTCAAGAAGGTCCATTTTCCATCTCGTTGTGTCGCACCTTGGACTTCAGCTAAAAAGATTGAGCCCATAATACATTGTAAACATATACGTACATTCGAATTACAAAAATCTTGAAGTAGCATCCGAATAAGTTTCTGACATTCGTTCTAATAACAAATCCTGACAACACAATATTGCTAACATTTGGCATTGACAATAATTACCATAAAATGAGGAAAGTAGAAGGAAGCACACTTTCTGTTCCTCCAAACACAGCTTCCAAACATAGTTGCAGCTCCAAGAGTCAACACACATTCTGATCAAGAGTTGCTAAAAGCTAACATTGCATGCACGCTTTCTGTTCCTCCAAACACAGATTACAAACCAGAAGGAAGTACACTTTCTGATCAAGGTCGACATCCAACAGTGCTGATCCCACCTAAAACATTCCTTAGAACAAGTGTGTATTTACGTCACAAAGTACATATTGCAACGTTCTGGCCCTACCCGATAACATCATAGTAGAACAGCAGAATTTAATAAATCTACAGCAACTTTCCTTCGTTTAGATAAATAAACGGGTTGCAGCATCAAGTTGTATGTTTATGCGGATATGATAAGATTTCAAAATAATTGAATAGGCCAACTCAAAGGTTTTGCGTACTCCAATTTCTCCCATAACAACTTGTCTATTAGTTGTAGATCGCTGTTATAGTCACAGGCATTTAAAACCTATAATAATAATGTACAGCTTGTATGTATTGCAATCTGAATCAACCTCAAAGCCCGGAATAGAGAGAAGAAGGAAAACTACACACCATGCCTGCAAGAAGACAATGTACCAGGACCTTTCTCTCACCATGAATGTACTGTCTTACTAGATTAGGATTATTTTTTGAGTATCTTATCAATGATATTCTCCACATCATCATGACTCAACTACGAAAATAAATGCGTTACTAGTGAGGGACTTGAATTTAAGAAGTGCACAATGCTAACAACAAATTCTAAAATAGATTAAGGACTTAAAATTAGTAAAATTTGAAACCAAGCTCACTGGATACAGAATAGTTTGTTTGTGGCGTTTGGTATCTTCTTACATAGGTTGAACTTGATTATTCATTTCCATGGAAGCCCTCTAAAGAATATATGAAAACAATCGTCATATATGCAATTAATAAAAGAAATTATAGCACTTATTGAGTTATGAAGAGAGGATGAACCTTTTGGATATCTGATTGAGAAAGTCTTGATGGTGTGCTATTTAGAACTGTGGTGCCTCCTCACGTAGGATTTCCATTTCCTTTAGGTATAGGATTGGATGCAACTCTACTATCATTAAAACAATTTGGGTTGGGTTGCGGTACTTGTTGAGGACCACCACATTTAACAAATGCAGAACCACGCCTAGGTTCTTGAGGAGTAGCATGTCGAGCTCCATAATGAAGAGATCCCAATTTGATTTGATCATTGAGTGGCTTGGGCAAAGACTGATAAATGGTTATGTTAGAATTTTAATGCGTAAGAAGACTTGAATAAGGTTACATGTTATATACTGACTAGTATTTTCTTTACTTGACTTTGTTTTTCATCTTGCACATGATTGATTTGGTTTGCTGAAGCTCGAACCCTTTGAGTCTCATTCCATACGTACATGAGGCAATAGAGTATTTAGCTTAGAAAAGCAACAGCACTTTGAATACACTATTTGAAACATACCTAAAACATATGAGAATGACAGAGCATCTCTAGACATGTGTGAAGGTCAACTCTGACTCCGATCATGTGGTGTGTCATTGCTTGAACCGTTTGGCGACCCAGTACTCTACACACATAGTGTAAACAATTCAACTTGTATTAGAGTTTGTCGTAATCTAGCAGAGTCATAATTCAACTTCAAGGGGAAAAAAAGAAGTGAAGGACCTAATGTTGTCACATTTCAACCACAAATTTCTCCAATTTTTATACAAAATATTCACACAAAACACCTAGAACTGCACATAATCAACCATCAAAGATTCTAAAGATGCATTACTGACAATGAAATTAAGGGATGAGGCTAGAAGAACAAAGCATCCATGTAAGTTAGATGATTAACTAACAAGGCAAGGTTTAATGATCTCACTCCTTCATTTTCTACTACCTTCTGAGTATGGACTATATTAATGAAGCAATCAGCTTCCTATATATACATGTCGTATTTGATTCAAAGAACTCAAGGTGCTGGGATAGAGAGTCATTCGATGAAGTAATTGCAACTATGATAGAAGAGTGGCCAGCTCAGCATGTGTCTTATGACTGTCACATGAACTACATAATGTGGTATAATTTAGTTGCCTCTGTTCTGCTATGTGAACCAAATATCTATGTCAAATGCAATCACAACAAAAGAAAATCAGCAGCCAGAAAGACAAAAATAGAACATAAAACTAGAATAAAAGATTTTCTTAGATTACACTCTATCGCAAGTCTGGCATATAAAGTGAAAAGTGTGTAGAATTTCATTCTCACTATCAGCATTTGATAATTTCTCCTTCCCCCCAAAATCAAATGAATAGTAAATTGTTCTTTCATTCCATGCCAGCCTGGATAGTAGCTGTTATTGTTAAGACAGCTAAATTATACCCCTTTTAATAAGAACCTTACTCACTTTTACATCAAGGAAAATTGAGAACTCGAATAGGTTTGGATTTAAGAAATCAACATCATTTTGCATAGTGAAGAGATAACCTAAAAACCGAACTGCCATCGTGAATTTCTGCCTAGGCAAGGTTTTTCGGTGGGGGGCAGTTGTATGGGAGCTACTTTTCAACATACCTTTGGATTTAAAAAGTTTGACTGCCTATCACTTGCTTGTGCAAGAAAGTAGAGGTAACTAATGAGAAGAACCTTAGTTTGCACTAAGCAGAGAGACCGATCTCAAGAGGTACATTATTAACTAGATGATAAGAAATATAACATTGAATTTTTTCAGAATCAAACCTAGAGGCCAATAGCAGAAGAATATTATGACTGAGCTTTATGATACCCATTCAAGAAAAATAAGGTACGTACTGATTCATGAGGAGTAGTTGCAGCTTGTGAAGCAACTTTAACATTCAAGACATTAATTTGATTCTGTATGGTCTACATGGTGTGGAGGACTTTCCTTAACAATTGGGATTCACCTTTGTGATGTGCATTATGCAAATCTTTTGCAAACACTCCAGGACCAAAACCCCTAGCTCTGCCTTGTTTGTGTTCCCCCATAAGTTTGTGATAAACAGCTTTCTCCGCGTCCACCGTCGATTCCGAGAATGTAACATCAGAATGTCTAGTCTTCTTTTCAATAATTCCTAGGGCCGATTCCTATCAATTAGTTTCAAATGGAAATATTAAATCACAAACATATTACCAGACTATTAAAACATGCGAAATAGTTAACCATATGCATATGAACTTAAGATCGTTACTTACTACAAACATTGTGGCCTTAGGATTGTGGAAAGTTCTATCTTTTCTTTCATGGGTATTGATAAACCACTCAATCGAACCTGTTTCTCTGTTATATTTCTTCTCCTGAAATCATAACATGTATACAAATGAAAAATGTAAAAATGTTACTATATATGTTTAAATAATGTACAACTCATGGTGATATCAAAATAAAGACTTGCGGGACTTACAAATTTGTCACGCTTAATAGCAAAACTTTGCGAACCGGTAGTCTGAGTATGCAGTAACTTCCCTCTAGCTCTCTTCCCAATTTTGGAATATTTCTAAACAAAATTACAATTTAAAAATCAAAACCAACACAATATATATTTAATTCATACAGACAATAATGAAGTAATTTACAAATATACACATAAACAATGCTCCAATATCCACTATTACCTTAAACTGCTCACTAAAACAAAGGTCTACAAACCCAACCCACACTGGATTGCCTACTCCTTTTGGACGGGTGAGCTCTTCGCCATAACTTGATTCATCCATTGGTAATGCATATAACTCCTCCCTAGTTGTGTTCTCCTTAATGTACTTCACCCTTAAGGAGCGTTTATAACCCCTCAACTTCTCCCCAACAAAGCTCAACACTTTCAAATAAACGGATGCATTGGAAAGCAATAAAAACTTCCTCTACATGCCATTAAGGTCAAAAAATAATTACTGAAATATGTGAAATGAAATAAGTGATAGTTCAAATTAGAACACAATATTGAGGGAGTAACTCACCCGTATGTAATTTCTAATTCGATCCTTGAAGATAGGAGTTACTAAGGACCACTCTTTATATTTAACGGGCATAAATCAGCCCGTCCAGCAACATCAGCAAGAAATCTGTTAAATAAGCTTCGTGCTCTTTTCACAAGTTGAAAAAACTTACGTAAAGGCACCATAACTCTCTTTGGAGCATCTAATGCATGCATGACTTTGATAGTCCAGCGGCCTTTAAGTTTTCCAACATTTCCACTCCATCTAAAATCAGTAAGAAACGGAGACACACAAAAAAAAAATTGCAAGCTAAGACAACAGCTTTTCGATTAAACAATGTCAATGGGAACACGACATAAAAGTTAACCGTGTGCACAAATTATTAACCAATGCCAATGGGAATATGATAGACACTTGAAATCATCCATGGAATAAAAACAAGGGTAAATATCATAGCATAGACAATACCTATGACCAACACCTCTTCATCATCATCAAACCCTTCTAGAATTAGAACAAGTGCTAAATCAATGTATGTCTCAGTAGTGTTGTCTTCATCATTAACTTCATGAGTAGTCTCCACATCATTCTCGTCATCTAAAATACAATCCTCAGGTGCTGGTGCTTCATTTTGGATAGATTTGAGATAGTCCTCATAGGTGCACCATGAACGAAACATGACTATATTATCCCCAAAATCTGCATATGGAACACATATTATAGATGAGTAGAATTGAAATTAAGAATATGCTTAAAAAATATGTAAGCGAAATAAGCTACTGCAAAGTAACTGTAGCTTAGGTGTACCTTTTGGAAGGAATTAAAAAAAAATCTCAAGTTTATTGAGCACACCAAAACACAATACTAAACGGGAAAATATGTCTTTCCAAATGATGCAAATAGGGGAAACATGCTTTGCAAATAAAACACATAAGTAAAAAGCACACATTTATTCATCTCAAATATAAGCAAACATAATTGTTTTTTAATGTCTCTTCATTAACAGTAGCCCAATGTGTTGGATTTCTATAATCATCGTCCTTTGAAATATTTGGAGGCATGGATTGGGGGTAAAGTTCTTCGTCAACTTCCACTGACCCTAAAAGGTAGGCGTCCCTTGGTTTCACCCTAATTACATACTCCCAGCCTTTATCATTCTCATCACCAACATAAAACACCTATTGTGCTTGAGATGATAAAATACATGGATCATCATTTAAAGCTCCTCCTTCATGTATCTGTGAGAAATTCACAAGAGTGAGCTCTCTTCTGTGCTTCTTCAATCCCCTAGAGTTCACATTTACCCAATCACATCAGAATAACACTATGTTACACTCTGAATAATAATCCAACTCAATGATTTCATTGATTTTTTCCATAATAAGTTTTTCCTTTAGCTTCCACCATAACACCAAAATTCTGGGTTTTTCCCCTTGTCTCTACGTTGAGTATGAAAACAATATCCACTAATAATGAATGCACTCATTCTCTTGCCAACCGAGTTTGGGCGACGAGCCACAACCGTAAAACATCTTCATTCTGGATCATCATTTTCCATATTTGATACCTATATTAAATGGTAAAACTCATTAGAAGAATTGGATAAGGGTAAAATAGTAATGCATAACCTACAGGCCACAGTAGAGGCATCCTTTTTTGTAACCAGTTAGGAAATTCTTCAACCAACCACTTTTGCTTTACTCTAGCACTTGCCTTGCTAGGATAAGAGGTCATGCATTCATTGAAGAATAGCCTTAAATTAATCAATGTATTATTAAATATTACCTGCTACTGAATAATAAATTTACTTATAGGTTAATCATTATTACCAACCATTAATATTAACCAATTCCATCAGGATGGAGCAGCACATATCGATGAGCTTGTTTAATGCTTAGTTTATCTAATTCGATTACTTCCACCATTCCTTTTGATCTTCCACCGGTGTCAAATAAATACATATCCTTATTGGGATAGCTATCATCATTCCTTTGTGGATGGTTGAAAACTGTTTCCACCCCTTGAAAGTACATCGAGCAAAAAGTTATGTGCTCTTGTGCAATATATCCTTCTGCCATTATCCCCTCAGGTTGCGCTCTATTACGAACAAGTGCTTGCAAGCGTGCCCAAAACCTATAGTAATTGACAAATTAATATAAAATTATAACTAAATATAGACAAAGTGTGTACTTAAGTGTAAATGAAAAGTGTCAATTCTGACCTTTCAATTGGGTACATCCACCTATATACCACTGGCAATCCGAGCTTTGCTTCTTCAGTTAAGTGCACAATTAGATGCACCATGATAGTTAAAAAACTGGGAGGAAACAATTTTTCCATTCGACACAATGTCACAACTACATTAGCTCTAACTTCATCTAATTTCTCCACAGTTAACTCCTTTGCACATAATTCCTTGAAAAATGTTGATAGCGCTAATATAAGGTCAACAACATTTAAATCTTTGGCTTCTCTTAAAGCAATAGGAAGTAATCTTGCATTTAAATGTGACAATCATGGCTCTTAAGATTGAATAGCTTACACTCTTTTAAAGTAACGCATTGAGAGATGTTACTTGCAAATCCATCAAGAACACTTAAATGCTTCAAGACACTTAATAATCGTGTCTTTTCTTTAGATGACAAAGTATAAGGGGCAGGAGGGAGTTCATATTTACCATTAGGCAATACAATAGAATGGAGTTCTTACCTTATTTTCAACACTTCAAGATCTTTCCGAGCCTTCAAATTGTCCTTAGATTTCCCATCGAGATTCAATAAAGTCCCAAGCAAGTTGTCACAAATGTTCTTCTCAATATGCATCACATCCAAATTATGGCGAAGTTTATTATACTCCCAGTATGGAAAATTAAAGGAGATACTCCTTTTTTTCCGAATTTGTTCTTCATCTTTCTCATCAACCTCTGTAGTTTGATTTCCACCTTTACCATATATAAATGTAGTATCCTCTAGGTGAGCTAGAATAGCACTTCCACTTATAGGCTTAGGCACAAAATCACACTCAACACTCCTGTTAAACCCAGTAGCATCATATCGAAAAGGGTGGTTTATGGGCAGCCATCTTCTGTGACCCATGTAACAAAATTTATGCCCATTTTCCAACCACATTGATTGTGTACCTTCAATACAAGTTGGACAAGCAAAGCGACCGTTTGTACTCCGCCTGGACAAATTAGCATATGCAGGAAAGTCATTAGTGGTAGAATGAAGAGCCCCTGCAGCTTAAAGTGCATCATGGTGTATGCATCGAATGCAACGACCCCTTCCCATAGTTGCAACAACTCTTTGATAAGAGGTTGAAGATATACATCAATATCCATGCCAGGTGCTCTTTCACCAGGGATGATCATACATAAAATAATGGAGGGTTGTTTCATACATAGCCATGGGGGAAGGTTATAAGGGATTAGCAATAGAGGCCAAGTGCTATGAGTACTATTCATAACACGAAAAGAATTAAACCCATTGCTTGCAAGACCTAATCTGACATTTCGTGGATTAGCCGTAAAACGTAGATATTTCTCATCAAACTCTTTCCACACCTTTGCATCCGCTGAATGCCTTAGGACTCCATCCTTTACCCTATGTTCGTGATGCCAAACGATGTTTTCTGCTATTTTCGATGACTTGTACATCCTAAGTAACCTCGAAATAAGGGGAAAATAGCGTAAAACCTTGTTTGGCAATTTTTTATCCTTGTCCTTCCATCGTGAATTGTGACACTTGTCACACACATCTTGGTTTTCTCTGCCATCCCGTACAAGATACAATCATTAGGACAAGCATGGCTTTTTTTATAGTGAAGCCCCAAATCTTTGGTCAACTATTTACATTTACCCCATGAGAATGGAAAAGATCAATTTGAGGGAATACGCTGGCTAAAAGTTAAAGTAGCATATCAAATGACTTAATAGACCATACATACATGGATTTCAAATGGAATAAGTGCAAAAGGAAAGACAATTTAGAAAACTGTGACCCTGGATATAATTGTTGTTCTGCTTGCTCTAGTAACCATCTATACCCCGTATCTTCACATTGTCCTCCCTTGCTCCTTACATAATTAGAACCAGGCTCATCATCAAACTCATCATACTCCTCCATCATAAGATCTCCAATGTTATACATATTAGCATCATCCTAAGTACATCATTTCTTATTTAGCCCAAAAATGTCGCTCAACAATCCCTCAGTATCAATGTTACCTAAATAGCTAGCATCAGTATTGGTGTCTATGCGGCTTCTAGTATAGGGTATTGAAGAAGGTGATTGATGAGAAATTGGCTCTCTATGATGCACCTAATCAATGTAGCTCGGCAAAAATCCATAAAACATAAGATGATATGTCACGACATTTCTATTAAAACCAACATTTCTGTCCAAGGTTGCACTGATTACATGGGCAAAGTATCATGCTACTTCCCTCAGGGTTAGCAAATGCAAAATCTAAAAATCTTTCAATACCAGCTATGTATTCTCTAGATCTCCTGCTCTTATTAGTGCAACTTTTTTCCATTTGTAAGAATACAAATAGTAACCTAAATAGATAAAATTTGAATTAGTAACATTTACACATATCGTACATGAAAGGGGTAATATGTTATCATAACTAGATGAGAAGGAGTGCATTAATTTAAGCACTTAATACCCCAACTATAATACATGTCTTTAGTTGATAGTTCAAACATGGGGAAAACATTGTTTATTTTTCATGAGTACGTACTTTTTCACTTAAAGAGAAGAAAAAAGTTAAATAGAGGCATGAAGGTAGTGCATGAATGTGAATTTTCATGGACACAACTTGAGTAAAAGAGCAAGTTCTAAAAATAGATTTAATAAGATCATTTCATATATGAAATTGATGAGTTTCTTTTATTTAAAATCAGAAGCAAATAAGTACTAACCCTAACCCCTGACATACCCGATTATGCATAATATGGCTCCAAAGATGAAGGGTGAGAAGGGCCAATTAGCATTGCAAGTTCAATCAAATACATATATTCAAATTGAAAAATAAGAGTGTTAGTTAACATATTTGCAACATGCCTCCTTTTCAACTCACACAGACGATACACTCAAAAACTCATGCTAAACTCTCTCAAGCCAGTGTTGGTTAACACTTAATTATGCAAATTTAAGTACGCATAATAACATCTATTTATAATGCACAGCAGAAAATCCGTGCATAGATTTAGGGGTTTGTGAGGGGAAGAGACCAGAGCATACCCTCAACTAGAGAAACATGAAGCAATTACGTCCCCAAAGCCAGCGACTTCAAGCCTCTCCACCAGAATTAAGTGCCCACACTTGAAAAGCAACATAAAACCAGAATGTTTTACACACAAATACTATAATTAAAAAGCAAAATTAATACTACTAAAGACATAGAGGGTGAGGGGGGCACCTCACCATTGCAATCATAATCCAATTGAGTATACATCATACGAGCAATTCTTATTTAACTCAATATTAATAAAAATAGGAGAGCTTCCCCCCTGCCCACCAAAAAAGGTGATCTCATTAAGATTTTAAACTCCCCTAAACTGCTCTACAAAACACCTATCTTCATTCTCAAATCTACATAACACTATAACTAGAAAAGGGAATGCTGGTCTTCATTCTCAAAATGTTGTCAAGAGAAGGCAGACAATTTAAAACCGCTTACACCCAACCATCTACGGACACTACAAATTAGGATTAGGTGATCTGATTTATAAATAAAAAAGATATTCAGATCACTTATGACTCCCATAAACTACTCTTCATTCTCAAATCATTAAAACAGAAAAAAAAGGCACAAGAAAAAAGAACTTCAAATAATGATCAATTTGTTGTATGATGCTTCCCTTCTCCCAAAATTGGTTCTGCAATAATCATCAATTTGCCCACAATCAATCTACCTATTGAAACACACTGGCAGCAAATTGTAGACCCCATCCCAGAGCACACATATTCCCTTGAAGCCCTCAAACCCTTTTTCAAGAGCACACCATAAACCCACATCGATTCTACATCCCAACCAAATTTACATAGATTCTGCATTAATCTACTTAATTTACATCGATTCTACATACCATAAACCACATCCAAGAGCACACATACTCCCTTGAAGTCCTAAAACGCTTTTTCAAGCTTCCCAACCAAATGTTTGCAATCTAAAACAAAATCATCCTAATAATGGTTGGGCTATAAGAAAAATTTTGCAAACTACCTGTTGAAACACACTGGCAGCAAGCTGAAGACCCCCCAACAATCCCAAAAATCCTCGTGCACGAAACCCACAAAAACCCGAATAATAGAAAATGTAAAACCCAGATACACAATAAACTAGCAAACCCTTCGAAGTCTACGTTTCAAATCCAATCCATTGCATCTTGAATTGCTCTTCAATCACAAACACTGATTATAGATAGAGAGACATACCTAATAACCGAACAGGGGTTGATGACCTGAAATTAGCTGTTCGCATTCACCTAATCTTGAATCCCTACGTTGACAAACTGTTTATGGGCAAATGAGTCTCCAGCAGTTTCCAATTTGATGGTCTTCATGCGTGAGAGTTGAGAGAGAAGTGATTAGGGTTCAGTGTCGAGCAAGCGAAAAGAGCATGTTTTTGCTGTGAAAATGAAAACAGTATGTGAGAAAGCCCGCCCTTTGTTCTTTATTTACTTGGTTTTTTAAATAAAAATCTTCACTTGGTTAATTAGAAAAGCATGTCATTAGAATTTTAATTATTCCAAAAAATAGGGTCTCTACACTTAATATGTGTGGGAGTTAAGTGTATCTTAAGGTGATAAAATTACCACCTTTAATATGTGTGAGTACATGTTTTTAAGATATTCACATCCTTGTATGAGTGGGTATATTTTTCGACTCTTGTTTTGCATAGAAACAATTTTGGATACTTAATTCCCTTATTTTTGTGCGCCAAACTTAATTATGCGTAGTTAGCTAAGTGAGGAAGTATGCCATTTTTTTCAGGGAGTTTATATCAAAACAATGGTATTGTTTTTTTTTTTTGGCTAAAGTGTATCATATTATATTTATTGAGCATTAGGACTATTGAATTATGTTCTTTTTACTCTTTTGCTTATAATTAAAAGCCAGTGATTTTATATTTGCACAAGTAAAAATAAATTCACTATTAAGTCTTGTGTAAGACTATCTGACATAAATCATACCATGTGACAGATGCTTTTGTGTTGATTATTGATACTTAATTAGAGTAAGTAGTTCATTTCGAGGTGGCTATTATTACAATCACACATAAACAAACTATTAGTCACCCCTAAATTTAAAATCACTCCAAAATATAATATTAGTCACTACAAAACCTAGAAAAGTGATCATCAACAAAGTATATCTCATAGTGATTCTTACGTGATATGATCCACCCAAGAGTTTGTGTAAATTTATAGCTTATTTTCAAAGGTACAAATAAAGGCTTTGTCCTAGCATCCATTAAATGCATGTGAGCATATTGGATGTATTGGAATGGATTAGAACAAAATAAGAGCGGATTGAAGCTTATTCGACTAACAGAAATCATATTGGAGCCAATTAAAGCATATTGGAGCAGGTAATAAACTCAATATACTCAAAATCATAAGGCCGTAAGTCGCCAATTGAATGTTATTAACAACCGAGGACTTTGATGGAAAGGAAAAGGGAATTGGAGATGCTATTAGAGCCTTTTGCTTCTAGTCTTATGTGCCAAATGCCACATTGGGTTAACAATTGTGTCTAGAAAGTCAAGACATTACAAAATGGGAAAATTGATGTGGAAGCTAGCCGCACAAAATTTTACAAATTACGGGCCAGAATCTCTTTCACGGTCATGTGACCTTTGGATATTTATACACATATTAATATACTGCTCTTACTAATAAAATTTGAGTGAACAAAACTACCCTTATGCATACATTTTTAAGAGCGATCTTTTTATCAAAATTTCCATTTGCAATTTCCCACTTGCTGAGAAGTGCTTTTCATGATTGATTTAGCTTATAGAGGAAACTTTATCATTTGAACTAGGCAAATATATGGACTGCTAATAGAGTGTAAAAGAGAAATGGACAGTTAACAATAGTATTGTCAAAGAAAGGAACATAGGTGGTGTGGTTAGCGCGTACTCGTACAAGTGAAACAGTGCAACATCAAATGTTGGTGGAGGATGTTGAAAACGGTTCAATTAGAAGGAGGTTAATGGTGAGTTATGTGTTATTAGTGTAGTTATAGCAGGTCACGGTATTATGAATCATTTATAGAAGTCATGTTGGATGTAGGTCAATTGTATGTAGAATATGCATACAGTTATCAAGGTTTCGCATTGAAGCTTAAAATGATGTATTAGTTTGAAATAAACTGCATTGATGATGTCATGGGGAAAAAAATACACTAAAACTCGGATAGTATGTGATAACCTAGTTAGGGTAGTATGAAAGTTATGTGCAAAATGTTAAAACGCAATTGAGGTATATATTCTATGCGTGGCCCATGTTATGATGTGCAGTGAATAATGGAAGTTTGCATTAGTGTAGAATAAAATTGCATGGATGTTGTCATTTGAAAAGTAAAAGTTGAAAATAAAAGTGTAGTAATATAAAACAAAAATTGTAAGGAAGGAAATGGCATGGAATCATGTGGAAAGGATGAAAATAAAATGATGAATGTAATGAATGCGAAGAGTGTGCATACATTTGTGATGACTTACAAATTGAAGTTTTCTTATGACCTTGAATATATTTGCATTGGTGATGTTAAAGCAAAGAATAAGTTTAAAAAGGGGAAGAAAGATAATATAAAGCGAAGCTAATGTGGAAGTGGTGCTAGATATTGTAAGTCATATCACGCAAGTGCCAAGTATATTAATGTGGCTTGCATAATTATTTTAGTGAAATGTAAGGTACAGGGATGGTAGCAAGAAGTTTGTTCGTATTATCTACATATTTGCGACGTGATTTGTAAAACACAGCCAAAGATTATGACATACCCATTACTATGTTACTTGAAAGACTTATCAGTGATGTGCAGTTCTGTCAAACATCATGAAAGGTAAACAAGTACAAAGTTTGCATGCTTGGTCATCTTATGTTATGGCGCAGTGGGAAAATTATACTAGTATGTAGTTGAACTGAGAAGCTAACATTGCACATGTATATGTGAATTAGTGCATGTGAGTAGATATAAGTAGAAAGGAAGTTGTTTTCAAAAAACCATCATGAGTCCAGAAGGTTAAAATATGGATGCATAAGTATTTAAAAGATGCATGCACAAGTATTTGAAACATGCATGCATAAGTGGAAGGCATAGATGTCTATTAATAATGTTTTGGGAAGACAACAACTGTAAATATGATTTTAACATATAAGTGGATCAAATAACAATTAGACAGTAGTATACGTGTACTTATTTTCCATAGAGATAGTCTTGGAAGGCTGAAATGGGGTGTACAGAGGTGGTCGTAGAGCATGTGTTGGGTTTGGAAGAGTTTCATCCTTCAAAGTGGTCCATGAAAAAGTTATTAAATAAGTTCATAGGTAATGTTGATGCTGAGGAGGCATTGGTTTAAGTATGTCATAAAATCCAAAGCTGGTAGTGCTCCTTGATGGGATGATTGTGGTGGATACAATTTTGACATCGATACACGTTTATGCGTATCTCGCTGGGGTTGGTAGACCAGCTATGGATAGTCGTTGGACTGGTGGAGAGCTTCCCACTGGTTGTATAGTAGTGGTTGCCCCTTCACTATTATAGCATAGTCCTATATTGCACCTGAAAGTGAAGGTAATGGTACACACAAAAATGACTACGTGAAACGAAAATCTAAATTGATTGTGGGTAGATAAGTTCACAATGGAGGTAACATATATATGTATTAAATCTGGCATGAATAGCGCCGTGGATATTCCTAATTTTGTATCCTGTTTTGTTAAGTTGCAGTGGTACCCATCATGATAGGGATAGACTTACAGACAACAGAGACGATTTAGATTCAGAACAGGGGTGAATAATTACAACAATTGAGATGGATGCAACATTGAATAGTACAGTGTCAATGGCTGCTGGTGAAAGAAACGGTTGCAAATGGGAGGCTATGTTATTAGGATCCACTTAGTGATTTGGAAGGGCATGCACAGCACTGAATTACACGAAGTGACTAAGCATATGGAAGGACGAGGTTGCAGGAGTTAGTCAAGCATTCAGGTCAATGCAACAGTTTAGGGGGCCTATTTTCAAGTATACATATGTTTAAGTACTACTTTAAGAGAGATGGAAAGAGCGAGGCAGGGGTTAAATGCAAAGCGAGTAGTTGTTTGTTTTATGTATATGTAGGTTGTAAGAGAGACTGAGGGTTGTGGTCAAAAAGTTCAACAAGAAGCACATACATTCCGCTGTAGAGAACTGTAGTAGCTCTCGTTTTGAGGGTTAGGGGTTAAGAATGTCATTATTGGCACAACTAATAGAGGGGATGTCCATGTTATACCTAATTACCCTTATCAAGAGTTGAGGCAGGTTTTAGAGCTTAAGCTTGCTGTAAAGATAACACACAACTAGGCATGAATAGCACGAAACTTTGTGAGCATGATAGCGATGTGGAATTCAATAGATCAATACAAGATGCTTCCTTTGATTTGTGTTGCGATCATTCGTGCAAACCCTAACTCCATTGCAAAGTGTGACATAGAGGGTACCAAGTTCACAAGGGTGTTAGTTGCCATAGCAGCATGAGCGAGTTTAAGCTAGGTTATCATTATAGTTTATTTATAGACTCTTGCCATCAACGATGTGCATATGGTGGGACATTGCTAGTTGCATGTGGTGTAAATGCAGACAACCACATAATTAACATGGCATTTGCTGTCGCTAGTGGGGAGACTAATAATTACTGGTTTTGGTTTCTAAGGAAGCTAAAGTAGTGCTTAGGGGCACTATAGCTTGTGATATTGAATTGCTGTGGTAGTGATGGTTTCTGTGTGAGAGTATCATACATATTACTTAAGAAATTTGATAAAGAAGTTTGTGAAAGAAGTGAACAAGGAATATATTATGAAGAATAAGATAAAGGAGCCAATTTTTGAGATGTTCATTAGGGTTGCGTAAGTGACGAATGCAGAAGACTACAATACTACATTGGAGGAGCCGAGGAAGCACAAGGCCCCTCTAGTAGATTGGCTTAAAGGTAATGAGCTGGAGAGGTGGTTTGTTTCAAAGTTCAAAACGCACACATAGGGGCGGATGAAGAACAACACTGCTAAGAACTAGAACAAAGTTGGAGATTATCTATACCACAATAGGGTTATATGCAATACTGGTTAATGTTCTCGCTAATGAATTGCCATCCATTATCCACAGTGATAGATTGAGGTAGTCTATATCTTATCATCACATCTTTTAACAGAAAGTATATAGCTTTCAAATCTATGATAGCTGTAACAGGTTCAACTTCTACCAACTTTGTAAAGCAGTCCACTACCATAATTTTAAAAAACATTCTTTATTTGGATGCCCATACGAAAGGGCCAAGGATGTTCATTCCCTATCTATTGTATAAAGATTAGTAGCTGGTGCATGTATTTTAGGTATGTAAATTAGCACTTGTCATATTTTCTGACATAGTTAATGTAACTCAAGCAAAGTAGATGGGTAAAATCCTACTGTCAGCAATTTTCTTTCTAGCACCCTACCCCCCACGTATGATCGATCTCTTTCATAGATTTCTTGAAGCATATAATAAGCTCTCTTCTTTGTTACACACGTTAATAGTGGCATTGTATATCCTATATTGAACTATTCCCCTTGAAATAAGCATAACTATACCGGTTTTCTTCCCAACTTTCCAACTTCTTTTGATTTTCTAAGAGTATTTTACACTCCGAAAAATCTAGGATACGTTCCATCCATGAGTTATTCACTTTTATCATGTAGACTTGTTCAGATCTATGCTTCCTGTGACTTATAACCTCCCATTAGATTAATCTTATAAAATCACCTTGTGATGAACATTCCAGTGAACTTAATGCACATGTCTGACGGTTCTATCAACTTCCAATGTAAGTTATCTCAACTGGAGAGAATTCCTTGACGGATTTTTAAACCTTAGCTACATAATTGACCATTTCATTTTTGATTAGCCTCAAACTCACCTTTGGCTTGATTAACTGCCAGCTATGATTCAGTCAAGACCCTAACATTATTTGCCTCCAAGATATTGCATATCTCTAAGCCATCTATGATTGCCTCATGCACAGTTGGGCAAGATTAGAATTAGGCCAGCCCTTATCTCGTTTTGTGTGGAAGCTCTATCTACACAGACTATATACTAGTGTGATTCTAGTTCGGGCCTTTGTTATTAAATCTACACTCTATCAAATAGGGCTTGTACCGTGATCAGTGATCCAGGCATGTTTTATATCAAACTGAGGTAGCTCTATTACCCAGAGTAAAATTATCCCTTAACCATCATATTTCTGCTTCACTTCTCTTAGTGTTTGATGTCAAATCCTTGATTGGGTATGCCTCTAAATAAGGTCTCAACTTTCTTGCTACAATAATCAACGCATATGTTTGGATAATTGAGTTCTGGTCCTGTCAAAACATGTGCAACAACATAGACACAGATTTATTTCTTGATCACTTCGTTCGCCCAAATTACACTCACAAAGATCCTCTCATCGGCTAACGATAGATGGTAGTTTTATCTTAGATAGATATTGCTTGAGTTGTTTAAAGGTTTTCTCTTCTTATTCAATCCATCTAAAGTCGTAATTGACCCCAAGCACTTCAAAACTAAGGGCACTTTTTTGCAGAGTTGGAGACAATTCTTCTTTAAGCTACCATACCGCAGTTGGTTTCTAAAGCTCTTTCACCATTATGGGGCTTTGCATGTCCAAATTATTTCATTTTTTCAAGATTTGCTTCTATCTCTCTTTCGATGACCATAAACCCAAGAACTTGCTAGTAGACACCCCAAAGGTACACATATTAGGATTCAGCTTCATGTTATACCTTCTTAAAGAGTTAAAAGTGTGTTCCAAATCTAAAAGGTGTTAGATAGACCTGACTATTATATTATCGATGTATACTTCCATGTTTTTATCAATTTGTCCTTAAAGATCTTTTTAACCAACCTTTGATAAGTAGTATTGGCATTCTTTAGTCCAAATGGGATAACCTTACAATAGTATACCCCTTGGAGACCGATGAAGAATGTATATTGGTGATCTTGTTCCTACATGGATGTTTAGTGAAAACTCGAGTATGCATCTATAAATGTCAAGTAATGATGACAGCTGGTAAAATCTAGTAAGTGGTCACTTGTTGGACATAGAAAACAATCTTTAAGACATGCCCTATTAAAGTTTGTGTAGTCTACATGCATTTTTTATGAACCATTGAGCTTCTTTACCATCTTCATATTTAGCAACCAATTACCATAGTGGCACTCCTTGATAAATCCTACATCTTGTAACGTCTGCCTTCTTCTAACACTACCTTATTTCTATTAGAAGTAAAGTTCTCCTTTTCTGTTGTACAGGATTTATCTGAGGATTTATCGCTAGCTTGAGACCATGATCTCAAGATCTATTCTAAGCAACTCTTGTCCTACCGAAGCAAATAGATCTGTATATTGTCTCAAAAAGGACATCAGTAGTTCTTAGAAGTTTAGTTTCATTGTTTGCCATGATTTGCATAGCCGTTGTCTAGGTATAGGCCATTGAGTACCGCTTGCAATTTTCCTTTTGGCTTAGGCTTACAGTTCTTGGTATATCTGTTGGCAAATTCTAAGATTAGTATCACATTTATCTCTTGCTATTGCACTACTATTTTCTTGTTGGTCTATGACCTCACTCCCTATTCAGCACGTGGAACTATGGCCTTGATATTGACTGTGCAACATTCCTTTGCACTCATTTAATCTGACATAATCCTACCCATAAACTCGTTATCAGTAAGATATTGTATCTCTAGGTTATAGGCAGAAAACATTATTTGAGGTGGTGTCCTTATAATTATGTTATAAGGAGAAGGCACATCCATGATTACGTAGTCTACCATAAGTTTATGGGAGGCAGATGACTACTACCGCAAGCGCACGGATAGCCGTAGCATAGATAAAAGATGCCGTTCCTCAGGGACTAATGTCACTTACTGAGTCTTGCCTATCAGAATATGCTAAGTAAAATTTTGGTTCAAGCGGATTCAACTTAACAATAGCAAATCAATTTTTCTAAATCAATAAGCAAAAAAAAGTCTAGGAATTCTTATACATGTGAAAGGAAATTGGATCAAAAATAATGAACATGTGCTATCTTCTAATTGGTTAAATTCGAGAAATTGTAATCTTTTCAAAAACTCAGTCTATTCTTTCAAAATCAAATAAATTTGACTGAACTAAGCAAAAATCGTTCTTTCAAACTAATTTGTCTTAATACAAGTTCAATGCCTTCGATTACTTACTAGCCCTTCTAACATGCAAATCTCTCTTCTGAGAGGAAGTTGTATTAAGTCTTATCAAGCATTCCAACAACCAAATGTCACCTTTCAGTTTTTCGCTTGATTGTTTCAAGAGTGCAAGCAAATTTCGGCCAAAAATCAACTCACAACAATGCAAACACTTGACAAAACAAAATTTAGCCAATCATGAGAATAAGCACAATTATATAGATTAAAGCATGATCCAAAAACACCTCCATAAACTACTAAATTCTTAGACTAAAGAAAACCACTCAAACATGATAAAAGATTAAAAAACTAACCAACGAATGGCAAAATCTGAGCAAAAAGGGGCTTCACTGAGATGGCCTTCAACCAAGTGCTTCAAAACCGCCTCAAGAACAAACTCTCACACTCAAGACTGACACCAGTACAATAACCAAACTAAAAAGTACTACAAAATTTAAGAAAAAAAAACTAATCTATGCTATTTTATGCTTTTGCTTTACTTTGGAATGATTGGGAATGCTGCAAAACATCACCTTTTATAGAAAGACTCAGTTGCTCTCAACTGCACAGCCGAGAGAAAACGAAGAGGCAACAGTTACAGGCTCAGCTCAGTCCATAGGATGCACCACGGGCCGACTATGGCCTGCGCTGGAACTGGGGTTTTGCTCGACGGACATGGTATAACATGGATGACCATGGGAGAGGTCAAAATGCATCTATTGAAGGGCAAATGCTGCATAAAATGGCTAAAAATCCTGCAAAACACATCAAACAACTATAGCAAAGCATAAATCAGAATAGGAGAGTAAATAACAACGTAAAGCACATAATTCTCCTAGAAACGACACAAAATAGCCCTAAAATGATGTACATATTGAGCACTTATCAAACTCCCCTATGCTCAAACTGTTACTTGTCCTCAAGCAATGCAAAGATTAAAAGTACACACAGCCTCCTCAGGATATATATAGGTAACATTCAAATGGCAAAGCTACTCCAAGGTAGCCCAAAAAGATACAAAAAATCATTAATAAATAGAATAGGGAATGAAATTTTCAAAGACTTTTTATGGACCAGAATGTCAAACTTGAAAGCAATCTCTCCCAAATTGTCGAATGAAATCATTCAGCATATGAAACAAGCGAAACTAGTAAGGCCAGTAGAACCTCACTATAGTTATTTGGCACTCAGCACTCATGTGTTTGAAATGTATATATTTATGAAGGTTCTCTCAAATCTAGACATTAGACGCAATTCTACCATAAGCTTGACGAGATTCTCGAATTTGTTAGCACTAAAAATGCAAACACATTAGACAATTATGAGGACTTTAATAGGTTTATAACGGGGCTAAGGGTAAAGGTAAGAAGGGAACAAATATTTTTCGAAATGAGGAGCTAGAAGCCATAGACCGAGAGCTAAACAATTATAATGCGTCACACTACATCATTCTTAAACCATATCAATTCATAATAGATCCCCGAATGAAGAGAGAGAGATTCGAAAATCACGAAGAACTTACATTCCCACCAAGGCTAACCGCTTTGTTGTTTTTTCCTTTCTTTTTTTTTTATTTCTTTTTTTCGCTTTCAAATTTGTTTTTCTTGCGTTTTTTCGTAAGCACTTATCATTTTTTTAAGAAAAGGATAGCCAAGAGGGAAATCCATAGCGAACTTTAAATTCCAACTCTTCTCTAAATTTTGTACAATAAAATGAGGGATTAATCAATATGTCACAACCTGCACCAAACAACCAAATTACACCACAAGATATCATTCCATCTTACTAACTCCTTATGATGCATAAGAATGAAACACTCCTCTAGCCTTAGCTTAAAGGTAAGACAAGTATTCGACCATGGGTTATAATAGGAGGTTCAAATCAAGAAAAATAGATACAGGCTCAAAGGGGCTAACAAGGGATGCAACACAACCAAGGTGGCTATTTGGCTGTGGGTTCAACAAATCAAAGAAAGAAAAATACCTCAAACATATTACCTCAATGCATATGCGAAAGGTGATCTTGAACGAGAATCAAAGCAAGTTCTAGAGAATTAACATCAAGGAAGAGTCACACATAAAAGAAATATGAGACTAATTTGATAAACAGTCTCTAAAGGCTCAAAGACTCATGGGACTTCTACCAAAGACAAAGCTAGCTCACTAGTAAACACATGCCAAAATCTTGTAAAGACTCATGGGGGCAAATCAGCTCGCATCCAACATATGGTCAAAACATGGAATTCATTTTGAAAAAGTATTCGCAAACTTTTATGCACAATTTGGGCGAACCAAAGGATCAAGCTATACCCAAGAAATCTACCAAATCTATGGAGAACATAATCGGAGGATTTTTTTTCTTTTTCTTTTGTGTTTTTTTCACTTTTTAATTTTTTTCATTTTTTTATGTATGCTCCTACAAAAATGCAAACTAAAATGTAAAAGAAACTAATAAAAACATAAATGCAACCTAAAATGCANNNAAAACTAAATACACTACTAAACAAAACTAAAACAATCAAAAACTGCAAAAACTACCACTAAAAATATATACAAAGCACAAACACACCAAACCGAAAACAAGCATCAGACGCCAAATGTAATGATTAACTCCCCCATGCTTGAATCACACATTGCCCTCAATGTGGGCACCAAATAGAAAAAGGGAAGGGGAGAAGCACATAGCATAAAACAAGATCAGAGAAGAGGAGGTGGAGGAGGATGGGGTGGTTGGCTATAGGAGATATGCCAATCTCACCAAGTCTCTGGACATGCCCTATAGTCTTGGAAATATTGTGTCTAGAAAGCAAGTAACCCACGAACATCATGGCGGTCTTGGACAAAGTTCCAAATAGCGGTGCTCTTAGAAGCAACAAACTCGCAGAGGGAAACTTGCTCCTCTTGAATGGACCTAAGAGTGTCTTGCAAGTCAGAATAGTTAGGTGAGGGTGGTTGAGAGAAAGAACTAGGTCTAACTTGACTAGACCGAGGGGCTGCTTGGTGGGGTACAGGTCGAACAACCTTCTCATCACCAGGTACCTAATAAAGGTTAACCCAGTGAAGAAGGGTGGTGCGATCAACATTGGGAAGCGGCAAAAGCCGATCCTCTAGGTAAATCCAACATAAACGGCCAACCTCAACTTTACAGAAGTTCATAATCTCAAAAGCAACTTGATCAAGCTGCTGGGAATCGAAAACTCTATCCTTAAGGTTGGGCTCAACTCCCAAGAATCTAGCGATAGTAGTTATTGTCCCACCGATGATTATCCTACCTTTATTGCTAACAGCAGCACTATGTAATTGCCTAGCTAAAGGTCAAGTTAGTCTCCATCAAGCATACAAGACAAAAAGTATAACTCAGAAACTCTCAAGACATTCAGACTATTGTCCCAAGCAAGCGAAGAACAAGCTAAGATACACTGAGCTACTCTAATGCAGGGGTTCCTAATATGTGTGCATTTTGACGAACTGGTACTATACCTAACACTCCCTGAAAGTTCACCCCAAAATGCATTCGGGTTGATTTCAAGGGGGACTTAGCGACTCGGTATATCCATGCTAGGTGGAAAACCGAAAATACTATTGAAGATACCTAAGTTCAGTTCATACAATTGACCCTGCAAATAGAACGATATATATCCGGCTTGGCATTGAGGTCCTCCTGTGGCCACGACAAGGAGTGTACTAAGGAATTCTAAGGTCAGGCTCCTGTATGTATGCTCTTTGACTTCTAAAAAGTGTCCCATACCACCTCTGGCAAACAACCAATGAACATCATCCAATGTTCCAATCGGGCTAACAAATCCTCATCATAATGTCTAGTTACTGCAACCATACATTCATTCAAGCAATTATATCTAGTAACATGATCAGGGTTCGTCAAACCAAGAAGGTGAGGAATGTTACCTCTAGCACGCGCATTGGTTGATGTTCAGGATGTTCGTTGAGGTCGGGGTGGTGCTTGACCTGATGAACCAACCTCCTTGGTGCTCCTTTGTCTCTTAGTTGGTGCCATTGTTGCAAACTCTAAGCAAAAACAAAACTAAAACCAAAAGTAAGAACTAAAACCTAGAAAATTAAAGAAATTAAGTAAAAAATATGAAAAATAAGAGCGAGAAAAGGATGGGTATGGTGGATGAAATGAGTTTGAAAAAAGAAGAAGAAAGAGAGGAATTTAGGGAGAAAAAGGGAAGATTGAGTGAAAGGAAAGGATTCAGTGTGAAAATGATTGAAAATAGAGAAGAAATGAAAGGAGATT
>NCQV01081334.1:40030-52999 GCA_002740545.1 Lophocereus schottii
TTGTTCCACCCTACATCAAAATCTGCATCGAAACCTTCCACATAGGTCATAGAGAGAACAGTTTGTGCAAACCTATAGTAATCACTCACTGAAGACTCATTAGAAATAGGAACCTCAACCTCGGGCTTGTTAGATGGTATAGGAGCAGCAAACTCCATGTTGACATACCCTTGGTTGGGGTTCTCGCGAGAAATCCATTCAAAATCAAGAAGATCTTCACAATTCTAAACATCCTCCATATTAATCTCGAGGAAAAGGGGTAATGCATCCAATATAAAAGAATTAGGAGAAACCATGTCCTCCTTCCTATGACTAAACATGGCAAATCGCCCTTCCACCTCAAAAGACATAGGGCCCTCCCTTACATTAATGTGACAACTAGCTGTCGCCAAAATGGACTGGCCTAAGAGAATTTAGGCATCGTTGGTTTCAGGCATGTCAACGATAATAAAGTCCTACAATATCCAAATGTCTCCTATATTGACTAGCACATTTTCTCACTTGCCTATAGGTTGCGTCACAGAACTGCCAACCAACTGTAAGCAAAAGGATGCAGCCAGTAATGGTCCTATGCGCAACTTATGAAACAAAGAATAGGGCACTATGCTGATACTAGCACCTAGATCACATAGAGCTCTCTTAATTTATACCTTTCCTACAATACAGGGGATACAAAAATTACCTAGGTCGGGGAGCTCAGGGGGAAAAATGATGGGGATCTCAACAGTGTTGTTCTCTTTGAATGTGGCAGTCTTGCCACGATTATTACTCTCTTTACTACTAGCCATAATTATTTCTCTACCCTCTCCCATTGGTACTTCCTCAGAGTAAGTCCTCTTCTTCTCCCTTCATGGTAACATAGTTACAATGCTCACGAGGATTGGGTTCAGGTTTACTAGAAAGTCTGTCTGGGGGTGTAGATGAGAAACTAGCTTTTTGGGCAATTTAGGCTTTTAACGTCCTATTATGAGTTATAAGTACATCAACCTCGGAGGCTAATTGCTTAATATACTCATCCTGTTTTTGTTGCGCTATAAGCATATTTTCCATCATTGCTTCCAAATTAGACTTTTGGGGCATCTGAGAAGGGAATGGGTGTCTTTGAAAACTAGGGAGTACTCTAGCATTTATCGGGGGCATGTTCACAGTGTTTGGATTCAACCTGTAAGAGAAATTCGAATGATTCTTCCAACCCGAATTATAGGTATTAGACTAAGGGCCATTGGTCAGTCTCATGTTGAAATTTTTAACATAATGAACTTCATTAGGGTCTTGGAAAAAAGGACTCCCAACTTAACAATTTAGAGTTATATGCTCAATTAAACCACAAATTTCACAAGGGGAAGGGGCACTAGATTTCAAAGCATTAACATTCATTTGGTCCAATCTTTGAGTCATGGCATTTACGTTAGCAGAAAGTAAAGTGATTGCATCAACTTCAAGCTTACCTCCAACCTACTTGGGTTGGGTTCGATCCGTGGACCATTGGAAGATATTTAGTGTCATCTCCTCAATTAGATTATAGGCTTCATCCTTAGTCTTGGACCTTACAAGCTGGGTCACACTGTTATAAAAAGGCTTGGATAATCATCCAATGCTGAAGACCATGATGGGGGCACAAACGTAGCAGATCTTTAAAATGCTCCCAGGCTTCATAGAGCGTCTCGTCAGCTCTTTACAGAAAGTTGGTAATCTGGTTCCTTAGGCTTGTTATTTTGCTTGGAGGGAAGAATTTGGCGAGGAAAGCTCTTGTCAACTCATCCCAGGCGGTAATGCATCCGGACGACAAAGAGTGCAACCAAGCCCTCGCTTTATCCCTCAATGAAAAAGGGAATAAGTGCAGCAAAATTGCATCACTAGAGATTGCATTAAATTTCAGCGTATCGCACACCTCTAAAAAGGCCGAGAGGTGCAGATTTGGGTCTTCCAAGAGAGTTCCACCGAACTAAGATTATTGCACCACGAAAATGAGTGCCGGTTTGAGCTCGAAGTTGTTGGCATTTACAGCAGCACGAGCGATGCTTGAGGCGATCCCCAGGACTCTTGGTGTAATAAAATCACGAAGAGCCCTTCGTTGGTCACCTCTTTCCATGTTTAAATCCCTTCTTTCCTTGTGTCTTTGCTCTTCAATCCTTTGCTTTTTTCTCCTTAGGCAAAAAGTCATTTCAATCTCAGGATCGGGTTCGTACAAGATCGAACTTCGCATAAATAGGAAAAATTCTTACAGGCACTAATACCAAAACTACAAGTGCAATTTAAACAAGCAAAGAAAGAAAAAAAATAACAATAAAAAACAATAAAATACTTAGTCACTTTCGCAAGACTAACTCAATAGTTAACAGTTTTAGTCCCGATAATGACGCCAAAAACTTGACCATTACTGTAGGCTCACGGGTAGTCGTAGTATAGATAAAAGATATCGCTCCTCAAGGACTAATGTAACTTATTGAGTCTTACCTAATAGATTGTGCTAAGTAAAATTTTGGTTCAGGTGGATTCGATTTAACAATAGCAAATAAATTTTTCTAAATCAATAAAGGAAAAAACGTCTAGGAATTCTCGTAGTTGTGAAAGGAAATTGGACCAAAATAATGAACATATGCTTTCTTCTAATTTGTTAAATTTGAGGAATTGTCATCTTGTCAAAAACTCAGTCTATTCTTTCAAAATCAACTAAACTTGCCTAAACTAAGCAAAAGTCGTTGTTTCAAACTAATTTGCCTTAATTCAAGTTAAATGTCTTCGATTACTTACTAGCCCTCCTAACATACAAATCTCTCTTTTGAGACGAAGTTATGTCAACTCTTATCAAGCAGTCCAACAACCAAATATCACCTTTCAGTTTTTCACTCGATTGTTTTAAGAGTGCAAGCAAATTTCGGCCAAAAATCAACTCACAACAATCCAAACACTTGACAAAAACAAGCTGAAATCAGTCACAAAAATAAGCACCATTATATAGATCAAAACATGATCCAACAACACTTCCACGAACTACTAAATCCCTAGACTAAAGAAAACTACTCAGACATGATAAAAGATTAACAAACTAATCAATGATTGGCAAAATCTAAGTGAAAAGGGGCTTGACTGAGATGACCTTCAACCAAGAACTTCAAAACCGCCTCAAGAACAAACTCTCACACTCAAGACTCACACTAATACAATAACCAAACTAAAAAGAACTACAAAATTTGAGAAAGAAACTAAAGCTCTAATCTATGCTATTCTATGCTTTTGCTTTACTTGGGAATGATTGGGAATACTGTAAAACGTCACCTTTTATAGAAACGCTTAGTCGATCTTAGTCGCACAGCCAAGGGAAAACAAAGAGGCAGTAGTTATAGGCTCACCACAGTTCATGGAGTGCACCACCGGCCAACCATGACTTATGTTAGAACTGGGTTTTTGTTCATTCTTTGCTCCACCAGCGTGGCAAAACATAGATGATCATGGGAGAGGTCAAAATACATCTATTGAAGGGAAAATGCTGCATAAAAAGGCTAAAAATCCTTCAAAACACATCAAATAACTATACCCAAGCATAAATCGAGAATAGGAGAGCAACTAACAACTTAAAGCACATAATTCTCCTAAAAACGACACAAAATAGTCTTAAAATGATATATATATTGAGCACTTATCAATAGCCTTATCATCCCTATTATATATGTGGTGTGTCCTGTAAACCTATGATGGAATATGGTTTTGAAGGCATGTCTTATTCCTATAGGATAAGCATAACAAAATAATCATAAAACATAACATTTATAGAATTTCCAATACTTCGGTACTATTATAATCTCATAGTTCGCTATTATCAACTTGATAATCACAAGATCATCATGAGACTGGTATGCAGGTCTAACACCTTCAAAACACATATCTCAAGTAGCTTGTTTGCTAAACTATATGAGAAAACCTTTAGCCAATAAAGGCAATAAGCTTGTTAAAGAACTTCAAGTCGATGATGAAGATCAAACCTCCACCTTAAAGTTTTAAAAGGGAGAAAACCCACAACTCTACCTCTTAATTAATTCAAACTTGTAGAATGACTGACCAAATCAATAAAATCAAAGGGGATATATATAGGATAATGGCTAAGCCAACACCTAGATTAATCAATGCACCCTTCAATATTCTAAAGCCAATGGACAAAAGATTAAATTAAAAAGAAGACTCAATTTCACCATTCTAATGGAGAGATAAAGAAATATGAGATTTTTGGGGAGATTCTAGGCATTCAACTTTCATTTCATTAATTCAAGTCTAAAAATATTACGAATGATGAAGCTAATAAATAGTAGAGTACCCCATGCCCCAAGCCATGTAGCAACCAATAAGATCAGAAGAAAATTAACCAATGAAATCCTACCTCGTGGTACAATTAAAAGGAGACAATAAGAATATAAGCTGAGTTGGAATTTGCTGTAAGTGCACTAGTTTGGTGGCATCATCCGCCACCCCAAATGGATGAGCTTGGGAGAAAAGTTTTCTAGGAGAGGCTTCTAGAAGAGTCTACCAGCTTCCAAAGAAATCTTCGCCTCTAAATCATCCATTTGCTAGCCCCTATTTATTTCCTAATTCAAACTGTGCAATTCTAGACCTTCACTAACCCTTGCTTGTTTTAAAGCCTATATTTCCTCAATACTTTTAATATGAAAATATTCTATAGCTTGATGAAAAATAGACATCTGGGGCTATGAATATGTGGGTAGCTTGTCAAACTTGGAAGCTGTTTGCCCATTCAAAATTAAGCTAGAATGTAAGGAAGATATTTTGCCTATAATATGATAATACACTAAAGAAGAGGTTACGGAGAATAAAGTAGCTAAGCTCCTTATTTAAGACTACTAATTGCCCACCTTTCCTAGTTAAGATAACATTGACCTTGAAGGGCTAAATTAAGATCCTTACTTAAGGCTACTAATTGCCTAACCACCTCAAATTCAAGTCTATGTTCCAATTAGATATCAGAAGGCTATTTTATAGCCACAAAAATAATTATCGTCTTTCCCAATCTACAAAAATAAGCCAATAGAAATGAAGCACCTAGGGTGTTGGGTGTAGACTAATAGGATTCAAGAACTCATTTAAGCCAATGACATTCTAACAACAAATTAAGCACACAGAACTAAAAATTATAAGCTTCTATACTAATGATGAGTCATCCAAATCGTTTCTTATCTCCAAGCTCTATAATCGGACCTTGAAATGGACCTTTGATTGGCTAAAGTTTGACTTACTAGACTTGGGCTTGTCAAACCAAACCTAACCCATTTGGCTACTGAATTTTAGCCATGATAGTAGATTCTTCATTTGATGTTATTTTCCCTTTGTTGAGGGTTGAGCCACATAAAGTATAGGTAGAAGGGAATGAACAACTTAATTCATTATAAACTCTTTTATTACAAAGTTGTAGACCAAATTTACCCTTGATGCTCAAGCATCAAAACTCCCCTTCTTTGAAAGGATTTGCCCTCAAATTCTTGTGCTTGAAATCCGAAGTTACCAATATTAAGAAGTTGTTGCATCGCTTCAACTTTAGGAAACTCATTAAGCTAAGAATACCACACTTCTTGAATATGTAGGAGTTATTCACCACTTTAGGGGATACTCTAATGGGATGAACAATCCTTACAACATTCATGAGCCCATCGAAAATTTCAATATGCTCATCAAAACTCATCCCAAAAGAGAGTAAAGGCTAAAATCCAAGAGAGATGACAATCATCAATGGACAACACTACGTGAGAGGCTTCATTACAAAATTGTGTAATGGAGAATGAAAGCACATTCCTAAATTCATTCAAGATTGATTGATGAAAGGGATGTAGGCATTTCACTTTCTCACTTCTGTTTGGCTCAATCAAGAGTAATGAACTTAGAGGCTTGCTCTTATTAAAAGATCTCTTAGCTTGTGTTTTACACCTAAAAAGGCTTTTCTTACATCCCTTCCTTCGTTCATGATTGAGAGCTAGGGATAAAGGCACAAATGCTAATGAAACAGCTATGGATCATCAAGCAAAACTCAGCAAGCATTCAAAGGAAACATCCCATACAATGCCTCAACTCTAATTTTACTCATTGACAAGGAACATAGAGCTTGTTGGGCGAAGTTCATCTTAAATCTGAAATTTTGACAATAGAGGCCATAACAACAGGTGAGAGAGCCAATATGTAGCACAACCTCTAAGTTGAGCTTTGATTAAACTTATTTCTCTTCAAGATTGAAAGTGATCTCATTTTCGTTCTTGGCCTTTTCTTGAACCATTGGAGGCTTTTTTTCTTCTTGAACCTTGATATTCTCTTAGATAATAATGTGTACCTCTTTTAAGGATTCTTCTTACAAGTGTTGATCTAGGTTGAATCTCATATCCACGTATGACTTAAGCTAGTGTTGATTCTAGGCTTGCCTTACAGAGCTCACCCCCTTCAAGGGCACTCAAACCAATATTGGGCATAACCTTGGAGCTTTAGATTAGCTACCATGAAGCTCTAATCGCCTAAGCATCCTTTTGCCTCAAAATAATCTTCAAATGCTTGAACCCATCCCAAGTAGATGGTCAAATCGAAAGTAATACCATTAAAGCAAAGAGATTCTTTCATTATGTTTTTAAATTATGCCATTTTGTTTTCTAAACTTCCTTACTTGATCTTGTCTTTCAAGTATTACCAAATAGTCCATGGACTGGGGAAATAAAGGTGAAAAGGCTTTGGTGGAACAAAATGAAACAAGGTTTAGAACGAGGTAAGGGAACCATAAAGTGTGGGAGTGACCACGGAGAGGTTACTCTAGGAGAAGAAATGACAAAGAAAATGAAGATCACAGAGGGTGGCCAACTGACCATGGCCCATGGAGGTCACCACAGCCTATCAGTGGTGGCCTTTGGTCGGTTCTTTCATACATTTTTGTGACGATCTTCTTGTAGAGTTCAGGGATGTGTCTGAGTTAGGAATTGTGTTTGTGCTTTTTTTTTTTTTTTTGGTTTCTTTGTAGGCTAAAAGGATTAACGAGGCAAGAAGAAAGTGAAAGCTTTAGAAGGACCAATGTATTAATTTTTAGGAGTAAAAGGACAAAAGTTTTCAGCGAGAAATCAATCAAAAGTAAGACCTTTTAGGTCTGATATCAATTTGACGTAGAATGATTTATCCCTTAATCAAAAAAGTGATTGAACTTCAGCAATCATGAGCCAACAAGACCTTGAACCAAGCTAGGCTTCAAATAACCCCCCCAAAAAAAAACTAATGAAAGTTTTGTTGATTTTTTAATATAAGAGAAAGGCTAAGAAAAAGGGATATAACTAAGATTAAGACTCAAGCCACCACATAAGTTAACTGTCCAATAATTAATTCTCTAAAGCAAAGCATCAAGAATTAATCTATGAGAGTGACTCAATCACAATCCAAATACACAACTGTTTGAAAGAAAGAGAGAGATTTTATTTTTAGTAAAGAAAAGCATTATAACTTTCATTCATTAATTCTCAAAATTAAGTCTCTCTTGCAATTGCATGCAAGGAGACTATTTTATAGCCACAAAAATTGGTGCCTCCTTCCCCAAGCCGTAAAAATAAGCTAATAGAAATGAAGAACCTAGGTGTTGATGTGGACTAATAGGATTCAAGTACTCATTCTACCCAATAGCATTCTAGCAACAAATTAAGCACATGGAATTTGAAATTAGAGGCTTCTACACTAGTAATGAGTTGTCCAAATTCTTTACTATCTCCAAGCTTCTTAATCAAACCTTGACCTTGACCTTTGACAAAGGTTTGACCTACACTAACTACCATTGACCAAAGTTTAACTCTCTTCATTGGGACTCATTAGACCAAAAGTGACCCAATTTGACTACTTAACTTCGGCGATAATAGTAAATTCTTCATTTTGATGCTCATTTATGCCTTTTGTTGAGGTTTGAGTCACATAAACTAGATGAAAAGGAATAAACAACTTAATTCATTATAAACTCTTTTATTGCAAAGTTTTAAACCAAACTTAACTTTGGTTCTTATGCATCAGTCATCTTCTTCTAAACTCGTCTCATCTGATACTTCTTCTTCTTGGTGGATTGTTGGCATGCTTATCGAGCTTCCCTTTCTTGTCTGGATCACTAACAACTATGTCTTCTGTGTCTTGCCTATAGTCTTTACGGAATGCATACCACTTATTTTTGTTCTAATTCTTGGGCCTCTACTTAAGAGGCTTAGCATCATGCATGGGTAATCATTTTCTCACTCCTTAAGATATTAAAGAGAGATTCTACCCTTGAGCTTCTTTTTTTCTTTTCATTTTGACTTTGTTTGATTGGTGTTTGTTTCTTATTCCTCTTAGTTGCCTCTTTGGGAGTTCTTGTTTATTTAATGATAGTCTCCAACTATATATATCTTTTAGCAATGTACAAGGCCTATTCTAAGGTGGATGGTAATATCATGATGCACTTTTCACACCAATGTTTGTACTTAACCCGATTAGTGAAGCAAGCTTAGGCTACATCTGGCTTAAGGTCTTCCATAAAGAGTACATCATGAAGGTATCTTTCTATATACTCATCCAATGATTCCTAATCCTTCTATGCCACCTTTACTAGTTATACAATTGACTTTGGAGTCCTTCTACTTCCAAAGGAAGTAGCTTCTAAAGCTAATGGAGGGATCACCCCAAGAACTAATAGATTTTGGGAATAGCCTATTAAACTAGGCCTATAATGGCCCTCTAAGGATAGTACAGAAGTACATCCAGATCATAGCTTTTGAGTAAGATGGCTATAGATAAATCTGAGACAAGTAAACATCAAAGTACTCTTGAGGGTCCATAGTCTCATCATACTACCCTATCTTAGGCATGTTGATCATCTTTAGGAGTTCAACGTTCAAATTTCAGCATCAAAAGGGTATTTTAATATGAGGACCACTCACAAATGGAGTGGCTTAATTATAAGTCTTTCTTAAATTCTCTCTTAACTGACGTAAATCATACAACTTTGAAAGAGCTAAAGCTATGTTACTGAGAATCTTCTTTATTTTTCAGTAAGATTTATACTAAATAGGCCTCTTTTGCATGGATTTCTCCTGCTAAGTCCCTTCGTGTTCTTTATTTCACGTTCTCTAGTATCTAAGAGGTCTAAATCTTTAGGAAACATGGTTTCATTGATCTTGAATGTGATCAACTCATCCATTGTCTTTGAAAGAATGCCTACTTGGTTCAAGGCATGGGTACACATATGAGATAGGTGCACTCTAGGGGGAGTTCTACCTTCTTAGTTTGAGGTGTCCTCCATGATGAAATCATCTATTTTAGAGGTTACTAAATCGGGATCCTGGTTCTTAGTATTGTAGTTATTATAGACACCAGTTGCTTTTCCCTTATTACCATTCATGGGTGGCATCTTGCTCAATTTATAGGATCATCATAAACAATGCCAAATTTTTCAACATAGAGTAGATTTTTCGGGCATGAATAGGAACCTTAAGGCACTTGCACCACCATCGAAGGAATATTTGTAAAACAACTCTAGAAAAAGTGGGTCCCCCTTTTCAAGAGCCTCCATCACTTAAGTTAGTAGAATTCAAGGAAGGAATTAAGAAATAGGCTTTAAATTGCTTCTGAAAGTCTAACTGGCCTACCTCTTGAGTTTTATAATGATTTGCTCATATAGAGGTTTAGGATGATTCTATAGAAGGATTTAACTAGGCTGTTTAGATATAGAATATTTTTCTAAGTTTATTTGGACTCAAAGATCTTTGTCGTTTACTTCTCTATTTATGAAATATGGGCTAGATTTTCATCATTTTAAAGTCATCCATCTAGATAAGCAAGGCTTAGAGATTAGGTTTTATTAAGATTCTTTGCTTCGGCTGTGGCCCTCTGCTACATGGCTCATTCGATTTAGTTAATCTCTTTCTTAGTCTTATATGTACTTTCCCCTTAATGCTTCTTACAGCTTTTATCCACCCGAACAAAGAGGAAAGGATGAAGTTTTGTGATGTTGATGTGTGCAGGTGATAACATAGAAGACGATGGTGATTGACATTTTTGACAGTTGTTGCTAATGGAATAGTGATGCTTAAGATGATTTTAAATGTGAAATGGTATAAGAGAAGATACGGTCAATGAACAAGCGAATGCATGTAACGATTTCATTGACATTTGAGTAGGAAATGATGAAAAGAAGAGAGAGAGTTGGATGAGGACAGGTCACATCCAAGATAATCTGGGTTTTTAGGGCTCCATTTTTCGAATTTCAGTTTTTGTTATTTTTGATTGGCTAAGTTAATGACTCTATAGAAGTTAAGATTTTAAAGCCCAATTCTTGCAGACTTTCATCATTTCCTTCAACATTGATACTTTCCTATGAAGGAAATAAATTCAAGTAAAAACCATAAATTATTAATTGTCGTGGGTTAAAATTACGAGTGCAAGCACCAAACTTATGCTTATGAGATTCTTATTAACCATATAATTGCATGCTCAATGCATGGTTGCCTGGTAATGATGATTAGTTAAGCAATCGAGGTTGAAGCAACACTATACTTAGGATCCTAATAATCAGCCCGTAAGTGCATGTTTTCTTGGCGTACAAAAAATTTCTAAAAAGGGTTTAAAAGCATTTAAACCCCAAGAGAATCGAAAAAGATTGGAACAAGAGTAACATAACCTGGGGTTTGCTCGATTTTCTTATGTTGGGCCTCCAACTAGAGACTTTTAGCATGAGTGAGTGAGAATACAGCCTGCGAGCTGGTGCATTGCTTCACAATACTTTTCTCACAAACAAATCTCATAAAGCATAAATAGGGACTGGTGGCATGATCAAAGCTGCTGCTAGTTCATTTTTCGCACCTAGTGGTTGTTGTATGCTCGGAATGTAGGCCTTTATGGTGTGCCTTGCATTGTACTCTTAAAATCACATGTGATTTTATTATTGATTGCTCCAATCAAGCTGATCTAGGTCTGATTTAGCCCATTGTATGCTAATCATCCCAACTCTACTCCATTTTACAAAAATTTAAAGCATAAAAAATGATTTGATTAATATTCTTCAATAGATGTATGCACCCCTCATTTTCATACACAGCTTCCACCTAGAAAAACATTGCCCTTTTCTCTCCTAAAATGTACTTCTCATCTTTCTAGCAAAACTCTAGCAAAACCTTCCTCACTCTTCTTTTACACATTTGGGAGGAAAGGAAACCAAGAATCATTGCTTTACTACCCTACTCGGATCGAGGTGGTCCTAAGGGCCATAGATTACAAAGAATAATCTTCTTTATTACTTTCTTTAAATTTGGTCTTCTTCATCATGTTTTTATTTGACCTTCCAAGTTTATGTGCTTTATATTTGTCCTCTTGTTCATGAAATAAAAATATGCTCACAAGAAAGTGATTATCAGAATTTATCGCTTCCTTGTACACTTCAATTCTTTGAAGATGATTTATTCATAAGTGGCATCCAACTTAGAAATAATTAACAAAAAAAGGACTTTCTGCATGTAATTGGTAAATAAAAAATGTAAAATATTCATGTTAGTAGCAGTTGCTACTGAAATAGGCAGTTTAATAATAACTTTCACCATTCATTAGAGTGTGAATTCGTTGCTATGGTTTGTAGCCATAGAGTCTTCTCATTAATCCCCATCTAGGGACCCTAATAATTAAAATTTAGTAGAAGATACCCTCTTCTTCTTAAAAGTCAAATGGTATGTACCTCAATTGTGCCTTCGATTTAAAGGATTTGATTAAAAGAGAAAATTGGGTATTTTTTTTTTTATATAGAATTGTAAGTTTGTACATCTTTTTGAAAAATGTGTTGGCAACCTTATAAAATTAATGCACCATTCGATCCTAACATATGTCTCCATGGGATCAGAATTGTAAGAAGCCCAACATGATGTATCCTCCTCCAAAGAATGGGCTATGAGTTGAAAAGGAAAGCCAATTAAGCTTGTAGGAGGCACAACCCCTTTTACGTCCATCGTAGACCATCAGCATCATTTTGGGTGCTTTTAGTAGTGACTCTACTAGGGGACACATAGGGAAGAGGGTGAGACTTTAAAGAAATAAATGCAATTAAAATTTTTATTTCCCTATTCATGATTTGTATTATATAGGGATGTTCACAAAATGTGCTTGGACTGGGTGAATGTCAAAGTTTGTCGAGCGCCCCTAATAAAGCATAGCCCTAGGATTATCCTTTTACCCTTGAGATCATGCAAGAACTTCTTACTATAGCTAGCCTTTACCATTCAGTTGTGGCACTGCCTCTAAGGAGAACCGCCATGTCATTCTTTGGGGGACACCCCTTTGAAGATAACAGAGTCAAGCCTTTCCCACCTGGACATTATGAACATTGACTCTACTACGCACCCTTTCGATATAGATTTAGTACTAAACCTCATGCAAATAATTGCCTTAAATAAGTGCTAAGTGCCTTTTGTTGTACGCTTTTATTTGTAAGGGGGTCCATTTTTTAAAGAGATTTTATGTCACTTATCCTTTTTAACCAAGAATCAAAGCCTAACCCAAAATGCAAGGTGTCCTAAAATAGTACTGGTGGATAAAAGCTAGCAACATTTTGAGCAATGCTAGTAGTGGCCATGATTATAGCCTAATAGTCCTAATAAGGATACCATTGTAGCTTAGCAACCATGCCTTTCATTGTGCTAAGGGTTAGGAGGAAGTATGCAACATGACAAAGTCATGCCAAGTCTCATGCTTTTCTCCTAGTCTGTATGGTCTTTTGATGCACCTCAATATTTCAGCGCTGTCTGTGCCATTAGTGTTGGTATATGGCTTAAGGTTTCTTTTCGTCCACCCCCTTTCAGTGTTTCAAAAAATAAAAAAGAAAAGATTCTGGTGGAAATTCTCTTTTTCTGAGAATTTTTTAAATTTTTCTAAACTCTAGAATTTGTAGCTTAAAGGTAAAATGGGCCCTTAGAGAACGGACTATCAAGGTTATTTAGTAAGATC
>NCQV01081360.1:0-23674 GCA_002740545.1 Lophocereus schottii
ATGTTACTCTTGGATTTGTTATCATCAAAACTAAATATAATTATGCAACACTATGTATTGACTACAGGGACTTGAACAAGATCACTATCAAAAGCAAATACCCTTTGTCATGAATAGATTACTTGTTTGATCAACTACAAGGATCAAGTATCTTCTCTAAGATTGATTTGAGGTCAGGGTATCATCAACTTAGAATTAAATCTGAAGACATTCCCAAGACTGCTTTTGGGACCAAGTACGGTCACTATGAGTTTACAGTGATGCCATTTGGCCTCATCAATGCCCCCGTAGCCTTTATGGATCTTATGAACAGAGTCTTCAGACCCTATCCAGACAAGTTTGCAGTGGTGTTCATTAATAACATCCTTATCTATTCTAAGGATAGGGAAGTACTTGCTGATCATTTGAGGATGGTGTTGTAGACCCTGAGGGAGCATCAGCTCTATGGTAAATTAAAGAGGTGTGAACTTTGGTTAGAAGACGTGGTATCCTTGGGACATGTGATTACAAAAGAAGGAATGAAAGTTGACCCCTAGAAGGTGAAGGCAATCATAGAGTGGTCAAGGCCTACCAATGTCACTGAGATTAAAAGCTTTCTAATTTAGCAGGTTATTATCGAATGTTCATTAAGGACTTTTCGAAAGTCCTTGACCGATCTATTAAAAAAAGCGAATAAATTTGGTTGGACAGAGAAATGTGAGAGATCTTTTTAAGAGCTAAGGCAGCGATTAACTAACTACCCAATCCTAACATTATCAGTAGAAGGTAAGGAGTATACCATTTATAGTGATATGTTGAAGAATGGGCTGGGGTGTGTTCTAATGCAAGAAGACAAAATAGTAGCTTATGCCTTTCGACAACTCAAGCTTTATGAGAAAAATTATCCTACCCATGACCTGGAGTTAGCAGTCATGGTCTTTACATTGAAAATTGGGAGACATTACCTATCTGGCGTACTATGCAAGATCTATACTAACCAACAAAGTCTAAAGTATATCTTCACTTAGAAGGAGCTTAATTTGAGACAACGGCATTGGCTTGAATTACTTAAGGGTTATGATTTGCATATTCAATATCATCTAAGAAAAGCAAATGTTGTAGCGGATGTCCTGAGCAGGAAAGCGCAATATCTCAAACACTGTGGTGATTACTTAATTGAGTCTCGTAAGAAAGCTTGAGGACTTAGGAGTCCAACTAGTGTCCTATAGGCAAGCAAATGTTCAATTATTAGCACTTACCTTCCAGCCTTCCATAGTGGAGGAAATTTGGCTGAACCAGGAACATGATCCTACATTCCAAAGAATAAAGCAAAATTTAGAGAAAGGGAAGTCTCCTTGCTTATAATAGATGAGGATAGGACCCTGCAATTCCAGAATCGCCTAAGTGTACCGAAAAATGAGGAATTGAGGAAATAGATCCTAGAGAAAGCTCAAATACTCGCTACTCAGTGCATCCAAGAGGCATACAGAGACCTAGACAATGTTTTTAGTGGAACAATATGAAGAAAGCAATTGCAGAATACGTAGACTAGTGCCTAACTTGCCAGAAGGTTAAAGCTGAGCATCAGCATCCCGTGGGTGAACTGCAACCTCTAGAAATCTCCACTTCGAAGTAGGATTCGATCTCAATGGCTTTGTTATGGGTTTATCCTTTTCTGCTTCGAAAAAGAATACTATCTGGGTTATAGTCGATCAACTTACCAAGTCGGCCCCTTTTCTGTCAATTAGCGATACTTGGGGAGTTGAAAAACTAGCCCAGGTATATGTTAAGGAGATAGTCCAACTACACGGGATCCCCTTAGATGTAATATCAGATATAGATCAAAGATTCCAAACCCGTTTTTGGCAAGCACATCAAAAAGCCTTTGCGACCAAATTGAACTTTAGTAGCTCTTATCACCCTAAGACAGATGGTTAAACTGATAGAGTGAATTAAATTCTGAAGGACATGTTAAGAGCTTGTGTATTAGAGTTCCAAGGGAAGTAGGAAGACAATTTACTGTCGGTGGAGTTTTCTTATAACAATAGCTATCAGTCCAACATCAAAATGCCCCCGTTTGAGGCTTTATATGGGAGAAAGTGTAGAACCCCGCAATGCTAGAGTGACTTGGATGAGGCATTAATCATAGGCCCTGAAATTATCCAGGAAACCGTTGAAACGATAAGAAGAATTTAAGAGCATATTAAGGTTGCCCAGAGCTGGTAAAAGAGTTATGCAGACAAAAGAAGAAGGCCTTTGTAGTTTCAAAGTAGGCGATAAAGTTTTTCTGAAAGTTTCATTAAGAGGTTCGGAATGCAAGGCAAATTAAGTCTAAGATATATTAGACCTATGAAATCATTGAAAAGTTGAATCCCGCAGCTTATCTTCTGGATCTGCCAATAGAACTTGAACACGTGCATAACGTGTTTCATATCTCTTGGCTCAGGAAATATATTTCAGATCCAGGCCATACTATGTGTCTGAACCTATTGAAATCACTAGAGATCTAGTATATGAAGAGCGTCCAGTCCAAATACTAGATCGTAGGATCAAACAGCTAAACAACAAACAGATACCTTTAGTCAAGGTGCTTTGGGAAAACCATACCTCCTAAGAAGCCACTTGGGAGACCGAAGAGGAAATGAAAGCCAAGTATCCACATTTATTTGAGGTAATCTTATATGACATGGTAAAGTTCATAAGTTTCAAGGACGAAACTCTTTAAGGGGGGAAGGCTGTAATAACCAACCCTAAATCATGTTTATTTGTTTAATTACATCATGTTAATGATTTTCTCATATATATTTATCACATTTAATCATCTCAGTTTAAAAAAAATTCATTTGGGCCATCGCTATGGAATTCGGGTTTTTGTTATTGTAAAATTTCAAGAAAATCAATAGTAGGCCTCGATAATCATGATTTAAGAAATTATTACTATTATTATTACTTTTATAACCTCATAAAAATTTAATTTCGAGCTACAAAAATTAAATCGCATACGGTTTAATTTTCTTCTCAGGCCTAACTTCCTTTAAGCCCAATTTAGGCCCAACAAGTTACTACTTGCTTTACTTAGTTAATTACTATCATTATGTCGAATGAGTATTAGCAAAAAAGCCACTTTATGGGAGGATAAAACTTAGCCAAGAGATTTTTCAAGTTGTTCTAGCCAAGCATTATAAACCCACACACATCTGTCTCTCTCTCCTTTCTCTCACATACCCATAGCCCCCTCCCCCTTGTGCTAGCAGCTGCAACCAGGCCCCCCACTGGAGCTGCCCTGCTGCCACTCTACCACCAACAACTTAGCTACTATCTCCTCTCAACCCCCACCCTCATCAACCACTTTTCTCACCCCTTTTTAAGCATCAATGAGTAACCCTAACCTTGTTCTGATAATGTTTGATTTATGTATTGGTTTTCTTTCTTGTTCTATTAATTTTGGCTATTGATCATGTTATTTTGATAATAAATAAGAGTTATTTTGGTGTTTTAATTGTTGGTGAAACTTGAAAGTACATGGGAGTTAAGATGGTTCATGATCATGCAAGCTTAGATTTAAGTGATGTTTATGGATTGTTTTGTATTTGATTTGGCAATTTTTAGCTTCATCGATGATTATGGTGGTGTTAGTGTGGTTTTGAATGAGTTGAAGGTGAGTCCAAGTTGGCTATAAGCTAGGGTTTTGGCAATTATGCATGGTTTGAACTATTCTTGGCATCAAGCATGTTGTTTGAATATAGTTTGATGCAAAATGAATCTTGGATGTGTTCTTTGACTTGAAAAAAAAAATGTTGTGGTGTGATTCTTGAAGAGCGGTGCTACAGTTTGGAACAATCAAATCGTGCCAACTCTCTTTCTATGTCATTCTTTTAGCTGTTTTTGTTGTTATAGAAGATGGCGTGGGCGTGCCTTCTTCTTAGTACAGTCTTGCCAAGCCAAAACCTCAACTCAATAATCTTTTTTGCATTCATTTCTTTTTCATCTCTTTTTTTCTCTGTTCTTTTTTTAAAAAAAAAATATTCACATTCGTTACTCACTCTCACACTTTTTCCATCTCAAATAATTTTTTCTCTTTTTTTAAAAAAAACATTGACTTTTCTCATTCTTTTAGATTTTCTCAAATTCCACAAAAGCAATCAAATATGCATGTATATACAAAAGGGTGAGCGTTCAAACAACTCATGCTTGGGGAGGTTCACAAAGTAAGAACCACTCTACATCCCCTTCATCGAGCATCTCCAAAAGTACTTCAACCAATGCCTATTGACTTCAAGTGTTTAATCTTTAGTAGGATCCTTAATATTAACATCACCACATAGGAATACGTGAATAGTAATGAAAGGAATAGTCCACCTAGACCGAAGTTTTTTGGGAAATAAGTGAAGTCTTGAGTTATAGAGGTGAATCTTTTAAGTGGAGGGAATTTATTCGGTTGATGCACTTATCACAGAATATCTTAGCTCTCTCCTTACCCAACCTTCAGTTGCCACATGCCTCTTTTCTAATCTCCTCTAACTCATTTAAACTAAGGCTTCTCTTTTCTTCGGTAGTACGCGAATTATAGTTGAGGTTTCTAACTGCCCACAAGCTTGATGCTCAAGATCAATGGGAGGTGATAAGGCCTTTCATAAAACATGCCTTATGCCCATAATACATGTACAAGCTTGTCTACCCTATCTTTCTTATTTTTGAACTCTTTTTCTCTAAGATCTGATTAACTTGCCTATTGAACGCCTTGACTTGACCACTCCTTTGAGGGTGGCAAGAAGTAGGAAGTCTACAAATTATGGAATACCTTCTCAATAGAGCATTAAATGATCAATTATCAAAATGGGTCCGTGGATCACTATATGGCTTGTGGTATCCCATAATGGTAAAGATGTTCTTCCTTACAAAGTTAACGATGATCTCGGCCTCATTGGTCCACATGGGATGACCTTAACCCACTTAGACACATAGTCCATTCGAAGGAGGATGTACTCATTCCCAAATGAGTTTGGGAATAGTCCCATGAAATCTATAGCCCACACGTCAAAAATATCCATAACATTTATAGGGTTAGCGGGCATCACATCTCTCATAGTTAGTTTACCCATTTGTTGGGATTCAACACATCTCTTACAATACTCATACGAATATCCTATTTTACCCCTTGGAGAAGTGGAATTGCACATCCTTAGCTAGGAGCAAGGTTAAGAACTTAGTCATCTTACTGAAGTCTCTAATGAATCTCCATTAGATATCGACATATCTAAGAAAGGTACGTATGTCCTTCACACAAGTTGGGAGGCGGTGATTTAAAATTAAATCTACTTTAGCATTATTTACCTCTATGTACTCATTAGAGATGATGTCTTCCAAGATAATTCCCGTTTTGACCATAAATACCATTTTTCCCAATCTAATGTTAAATATTTATCCCAAGACCTTTTAAAAACTTACCCCAACTTAGCTAAGCAATATTAAAATGGATCACCATAAACAGAGGAATCATCTATGAAAATTTCTAGATATTTCTTAACCAAATTAGACAATATGGAAATCACACACCTTTAGAATGTTGTGGAAGCATTACAAAGACCAAAAGTATCTTCCTAAAGGCATATGTGCCAAAAGTATCTTTTTTTGGTCATTAGGGTCCAAACGAATTTGGATATAGCTAGAATATCCATCAAGAAAACAAGAGAAGGCATGACTTACCAATCTCTCTAGCATTCGTTACAAAAGGATAAAGGAAAGTGATCCTCTCTAGTGGCCACATTCAACTTTTGATAATCAATGCATATCCTCTATAATGATTAGAATCTTATGGGAATGAGCATCATCCTTGTCATTCTCAATCACAGTGATATCAGCATTCTTAGGATGGGACTCACCCACTCACTATCTGAGATGAGGTAGATAATCTCATGGTCCAACCACTTAAGAATCTCTTTTTGCACCACCTATTGCAGGATAGGGTTCAATCTTCTTTGATAGTCTCAATAATACTTGGCATTAAGATGGTACTAATCCCTCTATTATCTCTAAGGTTTACCCTAAAGTATTTTTATTATCTATAAGCAAATGAAGTACCTTGGTTTCTTGGTCCTAGTCTAAATCATTAGTGATTATCATGAAAAAGAGTCATGAGAACCTAAGAAATCTTAGTTGAAAGAATCAAGGAGGGGCTTTAATTTAAGTGATTAAGATGATGCAGGGAAAGTAAAAGATGCCTCATGTGATGGAGAGAGGAAAGAAGAGATAGATGCATGCAACTAGCCAGCAAGTCATCACCTTATTCATCAAATTCAAGTGAATGCTATTCGGGTTCATACTCTATACATCATCACTCAAGCATATATGACATCAACTCCTCTTCATGATCAAAGTCTATTTCCTCAAAAAAAAAGTCACCTACATAATTAAGGGTATGGTGCTCCACATCACCAAATCCCATAGGTTGTTTTCCTATATTAACCACATTCAGCTCCATTGTCATACTGCCAAATAACTTTGTTTTTCCATCCCCATAACTTATGAGAGCATTAGATGTAGTAGGGAATGGACAACCTTGGATGATCAGAATTTCATTCTCAGGTAAGGAACAACCTCGGTCTCAAGCACAACTAAGTCAACTGTAAATATGAATTCTCTCACCTTAATCAATACATCTTCTACCATTCCCATAGGTAGCCTAGTGGAATGATTGTCTAATTAAAGGGCCATCTTGATAGGCTTAAGCTCCCTTAGTCTCAAACTCTCATACACCATGAAGGGTAGGGTCAAGGGAGGTCCTCTGTATGGTGTGAAGACTAATGACAATTGAAATGGTAGGGAATCCTAGGTTCTTATACTTGATTGAAACTTAATTAGAAATTATCGAACTCCCATTGGAGGCCAAAAACGCTTTCTTGGCCACATCGAAAGGCTACCTGCTAATGTGTAACTCTTTCAAAAAATGGACTAAGGGAGCATTTGTTAAATAGCACCGAGGAGGGAAATATTGATTTTGACATGGTGAAATAGTCTTTGAAGCCCAATGGGAAGAAGTAGGAATGGCCTTAGGGGGAATATGGTCAATGGCATAGGCAGGGCTATTAAGGTGCAAGGAGTGAAAACTAACAACCCAGCTTTTTGGGAAAAAAATTTATATATTGGAATTTTTAGGAAAAAAAATAAAATCAGTATATATATTAATTAGTGCACTGAAGTACTAGAAAGTTGTTAGTAGTTGGGTGGTTTGAGGGCCTTTATGTTTGCTTTGGGTACACGCATGTTACATGTTCAAGTACAAATGCATGCATTGTGTGTATTTGTTTTTTAATTTACAATTTGGGCCAAGCGTGTTCGAGTCCAAGTGCTTCCATTATGTGTATTTGTTTTTTAATTTACACTTTGGGCCAAGCAAATTAAAGCAACCTTCAAATTACAAAAACTTATTAAAAGCACCTATTTCATCTTATTTAGCTATCCCATTCCATGAAGCATCTGCATCATTTTAAGCAACACATAACCAGCTCATATACTAAACCAAAGCCATTCAACATTTTTTTTTCCACCAAGATAAACGGTAAAGAGTGAAAGTCAGACACCTCTTCTTGTAAGACTACGCCCAACTATATAATCAACCAAGATTGCCAGAAGAAAGGGGAAAAACAACAATCTAGAGAGACTGAAGATATGATAGAATGCCCAAATTTTGATAGCCATTCTGTTGCTATATTCGCCTCTCAGAAGATATGATTGACTTGAAATTGATGCCATAATTCCAAATTTGAGGTAAATCTAAAAACCCTAATCTTTTTTCATTTTTCAATTTGGTTATTTTGTAAATAATTATATTTACTTTACTAATTTTATTTAGATTCATGTTAAATAATTGATTAACTTAGTGATTTACTCATGATTCATGAATTAAAAAATGAGAATTTTTATCTAATTGTCTTCTTCACTGAAGATTTAAAATTGGCCAAGTTTGGTTTGTTGTTGCTTGCTTGCTTATGTTTAATTTACTAATTTTTATTGAATTTGTACTAAATAGTGGTTAATTCAAATATTTACTCATCGATTAAGAAATTAGGGTTATGCCTTTCTTGATTGAAGAGTTAAGAATTAGGATTGCGTTGTTGGTTATTGCTTGTCTATATGTGTTTAATTTATTAATTTTAGTCAAATTTGTGTTTGTCAAAGTTAAATAATTGGTGGATTTAATGATCTACTGAATATCATGAACCTAAGGAAGAATTTGATTGTATTTTTCAGTTTGAAAACATGAACCATGAGGAGCATAGTGGGGACCTTGCTGCTCTAGATCATTGTCTAGTAACTATTAAAATTTATGTTATATGTATTATTAATCTCAACACTCCTTATTTTGAATCTTGGTTATGTCCCTGGTCAATGCTGACCAAAGATTCATCCTTCTTTGGTTCCCCTATATCCTTATAAAGAGGGAATTAGATGAAAATTCGGGTACATCATAGGAAACATAGTATGGGGAAGAAGGAAAGGTAAAAGTTATGGGTGGGGAATGTAACACCCCAAAAATTGTAATTTCATTTATTTACTAATATTTAAACTACATGGCAGCGGATAACCTAACAGGGTGTTACTATTGTATTTTCTATTAGGAAATACAAGGCTGAGTGTCACAGGAAATCCATTAACAAACATTTAATGCTAAGTCAAAACCATAATAGCCAAGTACAGCACAATAAGTTTAAGCCAAATGTCCACTCTAGAAAAATTTATTTCAGACAACAGTTTACAATCTCTATACTCTAATGGCTTCGCTCTAAACGGATGTCTCGTTCCTCTGCTCATGATCACTACCTGAAAACAAAGCGTTTTTAAGAGTAAGACAAAGCTCATTAAGAACCACCCTTAATAGTCATACACACTTAAATTTATTTCAAATAGTTTAGGGGTGGGGGAAAGACAATTCAAATGATTCATAAAGGGTGCCTAAACATTTCCAACTAGAACTCTAAGTTCATCTAAGTCTCGCTCAACCCAGTTTGCAAGGTAAAAAGGGGAGCGACCTTACTAGGTGTCATGTCCTGCATTTAGTTTAAATGCAGCTGCTTTTGCATTTCATAGCCTACCTTCAATTTGGACGGTTATCGATAACTTGACCCACATCTAATAACAAGGTGGCATGTGGCTGCTAACCATGCATGCAATTACTCTGGGAGGACTATATGGCCTTCTTATGATCGGAAGCAAACCTCCCCTATCTCATCTAATTCATTCACTTAATTGTCGCAATTAAAAGTACGTCATGTGCTGAAACTTGCAATTAGCCCATCTTGGCCCGATGGAGGTCCAAAATCATTTAACGGCACGCTCGAAACAAGGCGTTAGAAGGTACATTCAAACAATCCAAGATTTCACGCCAAACTTCAATCATAATTGTAAAGTCTCATCACACCAATCTCATCATGAAGATTCCCCAAACATTAATTCAAATTAATGCAAAAGTTAACCCACAAAGAACATTTTTAAAGGATGTTCAGTGGAGTCGGCATGATTGTTATTTGATCAAAAGCAGTGCCTAAACTTGAGCTTGAGTTTCTAACTTAGGCCTATTCTGTTTTCAAAAGCAGTTTTGTTAGCCTTAGTCCTTAGCCTAAAATTGAACATAATGAATTATGGCCCATAAATTCCTTGTAACTCTATTTCTATGTCCAATTAACAAGTTAGACTCCCAAAATATTTTTTAGTAAACTTTTGAAATTTTTATATCTCTACTTAACCCTTATATGAAATGCTCATATTAGGACCAGACTTTGCGTCCAACGTCTACAGGCTATAACCCATGTTCTAGATATCGAATTTTGAAGATTACGCCCATCTGGAAAGGTCAATTTCGTGTACTACAACTTCCATTGTAGGGTAATTAGCAGACTCTAGTCTTAACTAGTTCAGATTCATCCACATTCTCAAACTGTCCAGTGCAGTCCAGATTTGTGTAGTCTTTGTATTTCGATCATAACTTGCTGATCCTAACTCCAATTGACACGATTCAAAATTCCAAGCACATAGGACTCCTAAAAAAATCTATAAACTATAGTAATTTCTTAAAGTTTCCCTATGTTCTGACTATAGTAGGGGCGGTAATCTCTTATGTTTTGGTCTTAAACACTAGCTACCATCCCTTCCCTAAATCTTTTATAATGCATTTATATCATGTCCTCCTCATTCCCCCACTAACCCTAGCCCTAGCCCTTAATCTAGTCCAAGCTATAAAATTATGAGGGTTAAAGATCAAACTTCACATTGAGAGAGTTTAAGGAAAAAAGAAGAGATTTGGACAATTTTTAGTCCTTTAACTCAACAACTCAAATATGAAAATCAAATAGAACATGAAAATAATTCCGATTCATTAATTAGATGAAGGTTTATAAAAAATTGAAAGGAGGGAAAGCTTGAACTAGGGCTTTCCATGCCATGGCCATGCACACCCCAAAGGAAGAAGAAGGTGGGTGGATAGGCGACGGTTTTTGGCGGCGGCAGGATGACAGTGGCGGCAGTGATGGTGTCGGTGGGCAACTGTCGGCCGGTGGTCGTGGGTGAGAGAGAGGGGGGGAAGAGAGATAAACTATGAGGGAAAGATAGGGTTGCGTGGGAGAGAGAGATGCATGGAAGAGAGAGCCGTGTGGGAGAGGGAGAGGGTGAGGGAATGTGAGCTAATTTAGGGTAGTGGTAGGAGTTCTCTCTAGGCTTAGGGCTTAATTGGAGGAGGGAGAGAGATTGGAGGAAGAAGATGGAAAAAGAAAAGAGAAGAAGGAGAGAAAACATTTTTTTTGTTGAACATAGAGGGAGGAAATTTTACTAATTTAAAAACTTACTATACAAAATAATTTTTCTTTAAATTTTCTAAAATTTTTAGGTGTAAAGAATCGAAAAATAAATATTATTTTTTTCTTGGATTGACTTAACTTACACCTAAAAATATACCGTTAAATTGCCTATAAAAAATAATCATCTTTTGAGCTCAAGCCCTCTAAGTTGGTCCACTTTAGAACGAGTATTCATAATTATGGGAATTTTTGGGGTTTTACAGGGACACATTCACATAAATATTATCAACTTCTATGTCAATCTTTCTCTAAGTGCAATTATGAAATTCACTTTTCTCACATCATTATAGCCAAGAGAAGAAGCAGAACAGAGGCTCCCCTTGAATTTGCCTCAAGTTGATTAGGAAAAGTTCCTTTCTCCCTATTTGTTAAGGAAGATTGAGCTATTCTCTCCTAGTCCTTATCATCCACTCATTAAACTCTTTCTGTTCTCTCATCATCCTCTCCATGTCATCCACTCTCCTTGTCACTTTGTCAATTTAACCATAACTGGGAGGGGGATGTAATTGAGCAACAACCTATTGAAAGGCCCCCTAAGTGCATTGTATGCCCATTGTTATGTTAGAATTTGGTATGAATTGGAGGTGTTTCATTGCAAACCACCACTTTGGGCATTAGGTGTTAAAGGATTACGACTGATCCATGATAAATGGGATTGCTTATACCCCTTGGGGTTGAAGATAGAAGAGTTTGAGTTTTGGACTTTAGAAAAGCCGCATTAACTTGGACTTTTCTTGGCCCATGGAGAATTGTTAAGGAAAAAGGGAACAAGCACTCAAGATAAGGCCATGTGCTTGGCATGAGAACATGACAAAAAATAGGGTGGAGAAGTGTGGTTTGGGGGTTGTGAGAGGACTAACCTCTTAAACATACTTTCCACTTCGCCTGAAGTTTGGATAATTATGTTCTAAAAATCCTTTTTTTTTGGGTGATAACAAAACATTTATAAATAAATATTTTTACCTCATAAATGATGTATGATAAAATTATACTTCACTAAAACATTTTTAATGCTTAAACAACGTCAAATATATGATACTTATTCACTTATATGTACAATAATGCACACCAATACATACAATAATGTTCACAAATGTGTAAATAAGAGATCTTATTATTGTTGTTGTATTCTAAAATAAAAAATATTATGGTCACTAAAACTTACAATAGTGATTACTAATGCATATAATAATACTTAATAGTACATATAATAATGCTCACTGACGCATATGATAATTCCCACTAAGTATATAAAGTAATACAATAATGCATACTATATTGTATATAGTTTATTAACACTTAGGCTATTTTTTAGAGACCATCTGGCATGTAATTAAGGAGTGAACAGTTGATATATTTTGGTGAGCTAACATAATTCCAATGAGTTGAGATGTATTTATAATGCGGAGTATCACTAACACAGCACCCAAAAAAAAAAAACTTGTACTTTTAGTGAGTTATTTCTAGTCAATTGGTATGCATTTTCTAGTAAGCAACATGACTCTCACTTTAATGAGCTAATAGACACCTTTAGTGAGCCAATAGATAATTTTAGTGAGTAAACTAGACTCAAACCAAAGCGTAAAATATGTAATTGGTTGAAATTTAAAAATAATCTATATATTTTAGTGTTCGAACACCTAGTTATAATGAGTTGGGATGCATTTATGATGACTAGGATCACTAACACACAAAAAATATTTTTGTACTTTAGTGAGTTAATAAATATTTCTAGTGAGTTGGGATAAATTTTTGGTGAGTAAGATGACTAACACTTTATTGAGCTAACAGATACATTTAGTAAGCAAATCACGAACTAAACGAACACATGATAGGTTGGGGGCCCATTGTTATACGGAAAAATTAGTTTTTAAAATTTTAATATTGATAAAGTCAATTTTTTAAATTTTAATATTTTTCTATATGCCTCAATGGCGATATGCATGGATTCTTCAAAGGAGAAAAAACACAAGGAGACCCCATGTCACCACCATTATCTAGTTTTGTCATGGAAGCTCTCGATAGATTTCTCAAGTGTGTTATTTGTAACAACAAATTCTACTACCAATAAGATGTAATAGCATGAATTTGTTCCATTAGTCCTCGTAGATGACTTGATACTTTTTTATAAGAATGTTGGCTTTGTGAAGTTCCTAATATAAGCTTTTACATATTTTACTGCCTGCTAAGGCATGCAAATTGAACTTCCAAAATCTTAAATGATGGTTACTATAGTGTCTAAACATGAGAAAGAAAAATTCTTACAGATAACTTGTTTAATAAAAGGGAAAATTCCTTCAAATGCATTGGTGTTCCCATAACAGCAGAGAGACTATCAACATCAGATTGCAATATGCTTGAAGAGAAAATCATAGTTAGAGTAAGAAGGTGGCAGGGAGGCATCTATCCATGTTAGAATAATTACACTTGTTAATAGTGCGTTGATGTTAGTATATGGTTCTTGGGCCTCTAACTTTGTTCTACCCCAAGAAGCAATCAAAAAAGTTAAATATGTTTGTTAGAACTTCCTGGCGGCATGGACAGTTATGCAAGAAGACCTCTGGTGTCCTAGCAAAAAGCTTGCCACCCAAAGAAATATAGAGGTTTTGGGCTTAAAGATATCAAAAACTAGAATGGTGCTTTACAGACAAAGCATAAGGTAGATGTGCTGCTAACAACACATTTTCCTTCAATAGGCTTGAAAGGCTCGGCAATTGGCCAATACCTAATAAGAAGGAGTCACTTGGGGTGAGATGGGTTCACGTTCACTATCTGAACCAACAAACAAGCATAAGACTTAAAACTTGTTGTTGAGTCATTCATTCTTAAAAATAGACGCAAACACTTGCAAGTGCACAAGGTTTTACACACAGGTGAGTACATAAGTGTCGTGTCCCACAGAGAGTAATAATAACTTTAATTTACTTTTCCCAATTAAATTAAAGAATGGTTCAAGTGAGGAGTTCAATAATCAAATTAAATTGAAGCAACTAAAGAAAAATCACCAAGTTGAGAAGATAGCGAGAAATCAATTCATACGATAGATCTAGGACTTTACATTTTACCAACAACTTAAATATTGAATTACCAACTTAAATGGGTGCTTAATTAGTCTATTAAACAACGTAAGCTACAAGCATTAGGCCAACAACTTAAAAAGATGAATTGTAATTATCATTTTACATAACTTATCTAATAGTTAGCATGAAATATTCATTTTATACATAACTTGTCTAATTTCTAGCATAAATTATTCAAATTCAACCATTACAATTTTAAACACAATTACATAATATCATATTAGCCTACAATGTCTAATATATAAATAAGATAGTAAATTAAACTATTGAAATCAACATGAATAAACAGTAATAATAATTTGCATCAATAAATTAGGATCAAACAAGACTCATATTATGCAGTGAGAGACAAAAATAATGGCAAAAGAATTAGTAAAACATTATAATTATTCAAGGATTGATCTTAGCCCTAGCCAAGCATCTTAGCCAGCTATAGTTAAAAAAAATTCATCGAAAATGATCCAGCCATGCTCTCAATTATTAATATATTTTACTTCTATGTCCAAACTTTAGTGTTCAATTACACCAAATTATAAGATTAAGTACAAAAACTCCGACACACAAATGAAATAAGAACAAAAGAAAAAAATGGCTTACAAAGCTTATTTTATTTTAAACTTCTAAACCCAAATGGTCTTTTTTTATGAAGACTTTCTACTCTCTAAAAAAAATGAAAGAAACAAGATGTGAGAATGCAAAAATGCTTGGATGAGTAATGATCGAATTATGAATAATTTTTACACCAGCTCCTTTCCTTTTTATAGTGTTGTTTAAAGCCAATTCACTACCCAAAATTTAATCCAAAGTTACTATTGTGAAAGTTTCAAGTCAAAATTGACATTTCTTCGTGAATTATTCCTAGGTCAACCGCTGCTAAATTATCATAGGAATTAACTCACATGGCAATTAGCTGAGTAGAAAGAAAAGGAGTGGTTGGTTGGGTAAATTGATTGCAGAGAGAAAATGAGTTGTTGGGCCGAAGGGGATCAGAACAGGCCCAAATGTGCATGAGTGAAGAAGATAGCGAAGCTAGGCATACAATTAGACTGTGGGGCTTTTAAAAGAATAGGCCTATGCATGATTTGGAGAGGGAGAGTGAAAGAAAGAGTTGTGGTTATGATAAGTTGGAGTTTTTATCTTTTTTTTTTCTTGATAGGTAGACTGGGCCATGCTATACATGCTATGAACTAGGCCATGTTTAATAAGGCCCACACGAATGGGCTAGTAAGCTTTCATGTATTGAGCTGCGATTTGGCCCTTGAAAAGATCGAAAAAAATTACATGGTTTTGCACCCAAATTTCAATATTCTTCTCACTTGAAAACAGTATAAGTTATGCATCATTTACCTATAAAAATATATTTCAAAGATTTAAAAGTATTTAAAAAAGAGTAACTAAATGTGTAAGATATGAGTTATCAACTCCCCATCACAAAACTTTGCTAGCCCTCGACAAAGGACAACAATAATGCATACATTGATTACGTTCACTTAACCAATTAAGTATAACAAGATTAGGGATGGAAATCAAGTATGCAAACAACACACATCCACCTTGAGTATTCACATATATCACTTCACTATCAACCCACAACTCATTGTCAAACATTTCCAATTTCAGCTGAGTCAATAGGTTAACATTTAAGTAAATTAAGCACATAATGATAACTATGTAGCAAACTATAAGCAAAAGACTTCACCTTACATTATAAAAATCATAAGAGTATCTTTATTATCAAGTCCCCAATCCCAAATCAATTTACTAGTTTTGTCATTTATTTTCATTTTTTATTTGTTTTTTAAAATTTTTCAAAGCTCACTCGATTCTATGTGCTCATTAGCCTAAACGGATAAAGATGTGAATAAAAATAGAACTTGAACATTAGTACCAAAATCATAACTTTATTAATTCAATTCATTTATTGCTTGAAAGTCAATGGGGAACTCAATACTTATTACAAACTCATAATGACATTTAAAAATGGGATTACATCTCAAACCCAAAATCAATTATGGTAACATTAGCATAGTAGAAACTTGGCCATCAACTAGTTAAAACTAGACATAATCTCTAATAGGCATGGGTTATATGAGTCGCATCCATATAATAATAGTAGAATATGCGTAATTAGAGCACTCAATCCCTTCCCAAAATCAAATTCACTCAAAAATTTTCAATATCCTCAAAATTTTTCATTCCCCCCGCCCCCCAAACCATACATTGTCCTTCATATACAAAACAATAGGAAAAAATGGATGGAGATAGGAGCAATTTAATATGACAGCATGAGAGAAGAATTTGAGCACAAGCTCAACAAGCCAACTCCAAAAGTACCTTCAAAGCCATCACTAAGATGAATTAGGTTGCTTTCCAATAAGCATTCAGTTTTATGTCTTAGCCAAATGAGATTTCATATGTTAATCATAGTAAACTAGATCTACTATATTGATGGACTCAATCAAACCAAGCCTAATCTTATACGCCATAATAGGTTTTAAATGTTGACCATTAACAATATGAACACAACCATCTTGAGGATCCAAAATTCAAACTATCCCAGAGGTACACACTTGTTAAACTATAACAGGACCATTCCACCTAGATCTCAACTTACTGAGAAACTGCTTAAGCTTAGAAACAAAAGGGAAATCCTTCTGATTAGGTTTAAAAAATTTTCGCGAAATCATTTTATCTTGAAAAATTCTGGTTTTGGCTTTATAAATCTCAGCATTTTCATAGACTTCAATGCACGATTCATCTAACTCATTTGATTGAAGCCTATGATTAGAATTCACTTATTTCATATCAAAATTAAAATCTTTAACATAACAAAAAGTACAATGTTCTAGGTCAGTTGGCCAATGACAAGACTTACCAAAAAGAAGTCAGTAGAGAGACGTTCTTATGGGAGTTTTATAAGCAGTATGAAAGGCCAAAAGAGCATCATTTGATCTCAAAGACTTTCTATTGGATCGAACCATTTTCTCAAGTATAGATTTAATCTCATAATTAAACACCTCAACATGACCACTAGTCTAAGGATGATATAGGGTAACTACTTTTTGAGTCATCGAATACTGATAACTTATATTTTATATGTAATTTTATCCTTCATTTTACCTACCTTTAAGTCTTTGAAATGTATTTTTATGAGTAAATAATACATATTTTAAGTAATTTTCAGGTAAAAATAAATGTAGAAGAATATGGACAGAATTGATCAATTCTATTTGGATCTCCCACATGTGCAACACCTAAAGTCCAAGCCCCAAAAAGAAAAAAAAAGGAAGGTGCAGCCGTGTGGCCAATGCTGGTGGCCCAGTTCGTGGCTCGGGATGTAGACCTTAACCCGATTGCCTCCCCTTATCCTCACCTCTTCTTTCTTCCTCACTCTCTCTTTGTCTCTACCTACGCCCGCCTTCTCAGCACTCACGGCCCACCAAACGGCCCAATCCCAGCTGCCTCTTCTCTCACTCACCTTTCATTCTCTTACCCAGCTCCGTTTGGCCTGGTTCTATCCTACGGCCCAGTCCGTCTGCCTCCCATTTCCACTTTTTCCTCTCTCTCCAGTTAGGCCTGTTGATCTCAACCTAATCCGCACCCCATCAGCAGCTCCAGCCTCCAAGGAGCCAAGATTTAGTTGAGAAACCACAAGAACCTAATCAATGCTAATTAATTTCAATTAATTGTTGGCTTAAGACTAGTCATTTTTCTTGCACTATAACCACCAATTAATTAATTGAAATTAATTTTCATTAATTTTTGGGCACTAAAAGGGGTTGGATTTTCACTACAAAAAGGGGAAAAACTCATTCATTCCATCCATTCATCTATTCACCCATTCAAGCATCTAAGCATTCTGCTATCTTCCATCTTTTATTTTTCTTTAGAGAGTTAAGAGTATTTTGTAAGACAAAATCATTTGGATTGAGGGGTTTCGAAGAAAATAAGCTTTATTAGCTTTTTTTTTCTCTTTCCTTCTCACCTCATTTGTGAGTTACACTTGAAAGTTTACAATTAATTTCATCATTTTATGCAATTGAGTAAAAACATTTGGGCGTAGGAAGTGAAATAAACCAACTTCAATGGTGTTTTGCTAACTATGGTCGGCTAAACTACTCATTTCTAGGATTAGGATAGATCGTTGATAATAATATTATTTTTCTAATTTCTTGTGGATTATTTTTGCCTCTTTAATTGCATAATTTTGAGTTTATAATTGATCATGATCTATTTGTGCATCTTAATACTAATATTTAATTGAGTTGATTACACTAGTTTAAGTTGCTATCTCAAATGAATATTAGACCTTGTAGGCTAATATGAGGATTATGCAATTGGGCTTAAAATTATAATTGTTAAAATTGAATAATTTATACTAGAAATTAGATGAGTTATGTCTAGAAAGAATGGCTCATGCTAAACCACTAGATAAATAATCTCATTTGATAATTGTAATCATCTTTTTAGTTTATAGACTAATGCTTGTAGTTTAGATTGAACAATAGGCGAATTTAACCCCCATTTAAATTAGTAAATCAATATTTGCATCAATGGTGAAATCCAAAATCCTAGATTTTTCTCTCATTTGATTTCTCTTCACTCTCTTGACTTATTTGCTCTTCGTTTATTCCGTTAATCCACATCAATAATTGAAATCCTCATTTGAATAATCCTTTATAATAAGAAAGGCTAAATTCAAAATCACTATTGCTCCTCGTTGGATCGATACTCTTCTACTCACTAGTCTACAATTAATCTGGTACACGTGTAAGTAAAAAGGGTTTTAAAACTAAACATAAAATCCACACCAAATATTTGGCGCTGTTGCCGGTAATAAATAGTGATTTTTGAGTTTTCTTTTTCTTTTATTTATTTTTTCCCTCTTCCCTGCTAATATGAGGATTTCGTTTATTTATCCTCCACCCCTTCCCTTTTTATTTTTATTATTTCATTCCCCAATCCCTCCTAATCTGACCATTTTATTTTTGTTCTTCCTCTCCCTTCTAATCTAACTATTTTTCTTATTCCTTCTAATCTAATCTAAACCACTCCAACTCTTTTATTTCTTTATTTTATTTATTGTATCTAATCTAACAATCCCCCTCTCATTTATTTCATTTTTTCTCTTTTTTTCCTCTTTTTATTTTTTTTGTTTTGCTTTATTTTTTTCAGATTTTCCCCCTTCCCTTGGATCTTTCTTTTATTTGTTTAGTTTTTTTCCTACTTATCGGTCTCTTCTCTTTTCTTTTTATTTTGTTTTTATTATTGTAGTGATTTCATTCTTTTCTCCTTGTTGTTTGTGGGTTTCTGCATGGTAGACGTTCTTTATCCTCAGATCTCATACAATATAATCCTGAAATTGAATGCTCGCTTCATAAGATAAGAGCTAAGAAAAAAGAATCTAATAGAAAGATGGCTGAAGAACAAACTCCACCACCTAAGCAACTTAAGAAGTATTTTAATCCCACCACATATGACTCATCTACGAGAACACGTATGCCTACTGTTACGGTGCCATTTGAGATTAAACATTCTTTACCCAAATGCTTCCGTTATTTTATGGGCTAGAGTCTAAAAATCCTTTCAAGCATATTGATGCATTTTTAGAGATTTGTTCCACTATTTCTTGAATAATATTTATGATAATGCTCTTCACTTGCGATTTTTTCCTTTTTCTTTAAAAGATAAAGCAAAACTTAGTTCGACACTAAGATAAATATCACCACTTGGGGTGAATTGCAAAAGAAATTCTTGAAAAAGTTTTTCTCTAATGGTAAACTGACTGCCTTAAGACATACTATAACTACCTTCTCACAAAATAAAAATGAACAATTGCATGAAAGTTGGAAAAGGTTTAAAGAGTTGTTGTAAAGCTATCCTCACCATGAGGTACCTATGTGGCAACTTGTCTAGAGTTTTTACTCTGACTTAGATAAGCATAATAGGAAAATTCACATTGCATGTTACTTCCTCATATTCTGATTTGCCCAGGCAATTAGGAAGTACAAGGGGAATTTATGAGGTTTCATATTCAGTTGACCTTTCTAGTAAATTTGATGCTTTAGCTAAAAAATTTGATCAATTATTGTGCATAAATAAAGTGTCTAATGCCCCTTCTATGCATGATGTGTGTTCGATTTGTGCTAGTGTCATGCTTTCTTTTATTGACTGTCCTTATATTGGTAAGTCTAACTGTGTGATTGAACAAATAAACACTGCCCAAGGATTTCCTCCATCCAACAACCCTTATTCTAATACCTACAATCATGGTTGGAGGAATCACCCTAATTTTTCATGAATGTGTCAAAATATTGAGAATCCTCAAACGCAATCTACCAGACCTAGCTCTCCTGGTATCTAAAACCAGAGATACACTTCTCCCTCTTCCTATCCAGCTCCATATGAGAGCTATGACATAAACAAGGTAATTTCTGCCGTTGGTACCTTGACCTCTGTTGTGCAAAGCGTTGATTCTAAGGTCCCAGAAATTGAGTCTAAAACGCATATTTTTTATTCTCACTCACAATCTACAACTAAGTTAGAAACCCAACGTAGGCAACTAGCCATAGCTGTAGGTAAAAGAGATGAAGGAAAACTTCCAAGTCATCCCATAGAACCCTAAAGGCCAATAATTTGAACAATTAAAAGCTGTAATAGTTCTTAAGAGTGGTAAAGAAGTAGATAACAAGGTGAGTGAAAAGGAATATGATAAAAAGGAAAGACTTGGGACCATGGAGAGTGACCTTAAGATTGAACAAGAGAATGACCCATCCCCTTCTTCTGCTGTTTCTGACCCTACTATGACATATAAGTCAAGGGTTCCTTACCCTCAAGCTTTGGATGCACCATTCCCTTCCATGAAAGATAAGCAAAGAAATGACATCCTAAAGACTTTTAAACAAGTTAAGGTCAATCTTCCCCTCTTAGAAGCGATTAGACAGATCCTGACTTTTGCTAAGTTCCTTAAAGACACATGCACTTCTAAAAGGAAATCTAAAGATGACAAGTCTAAAAAGATTATTCTAAGTGAACAAGTGAGCTCAATTTTAAAATGTGATACTCCACCTAAGTTCAAAGATCCCGATGTCCCTACCATTTTTTGTTTTATTGGAAATCACAAAATTGAAAGGTCACTTTTGGATTTCGGTTCTAGTGTTATACCATATTCTGTTTACTTAGGGTTGGGAATAGGTGAACTAAAACCTCCCACTATCTTCAGCTTACTGATAGGTCAGTTAGAACTCCTAAGGGATGGATAGATGATGTCTTAGTCTAAAATGATAAATGATTCTTTCTTGTTAATTTTCTTGTATTGGACATGGACCCCAGTCATGCTTCTAAGCAGATTCCTCTTATTTTAGGACGTTCCTTTCTAGCCATAGCTAATGCCACCATTAATTGTAGGTCAGGAGTAATGGATGTCTCGGTCATGAACATGAGGGTTAGGCGTAACATTTTCAAAGCTTTTGCCTAACCTGTGTTTGAAGATGAATCTGAATGCTTCTTGGCTGATGCGATTGATGAAATGATTGAAAAAGCTTTACCTGCTATTCTGAGCAATGATCCCTTAGAAACATGACTTTCCCATGGGGATTTGAGGTTGTTTAACTTAAGAAGTACAATAGATGAGATGGATTCTACTCTTAACTCCACTCCTCACCTTAAGTCCTCCTCTTGGGTGTCCACTTGTGAACCACTTCCCTCTTTGGCTAGTTTTCCTATGCCACCCTCTGTTGTATCTCCACCCAAACTTAAGTTAAAACCTCTACCTGATTCACTTAAGTATATATTTCTAAGCCCTAAAAAGACCCTACCTGTTATTATATCTTCTCTTTTATTTTGTGATCAAGAGGAAGAGTTGATTCGTGTTTTGTCTAATCATAAGGGTGATATTAGGTGGTCAGTTGCTAATTTGAAGGGGATTAGTCCTACAATTTGTATGCGCAGAATTCATTTAGAGAACGATGCTAAACCTGTTAGGTAAATGCAACAAAAATTAAACCCTCATATAAAAGAAGTTGTCCAATAAGTGGTGGTAAAGCTTTTAGATACAGGCATTATCTACCATATTTGTGATAGTCAAAGGGTTAGTTTAGTTTAAGTAGTTCGTAAGAAATCTAGCATAACTGTGGTTAAGAATAATAAAGGTGAATTGATTCCCACTTGACAGACCACTGGGTGAAGGGTGACCATTGATTACAAAAAGCTGAATTTTGTCACCAGGAAGAACCATTTTTCCCTCCCATTCATTGATCAAATTTTAGAAAAATTAGCTAGACAAAGTTCTTATTACTTTTTAGATGAATATTCTAGCTACAACCAAACACCTGTCTATCCTGACGATCAAGAGAAAACTACCTTTACATGCCCATTAGGTACCTTTTCCTATCAGAGGATACCTTTTGGGTTATGTAATGCACCTTCTACCTTCTAGAGATGCGTGATGGCCATATTTTCTAATTATATAGATAATTTCATAGAGGTGTTTATGGATGATTTCTCCATTTTTAGTTCTGCTTTTGATGTGTGTCTTGTTAATTTATCCACTGTGCTAAAAAGATGTGAAGAAGTGAATTTGGTCTTGAGTTTTGAAAACAGTCATTTCATGGTTCGAGAAGGGATTGTGCTGAGTCATAAAGTGTCCAAAAAAGGGATTAAGATTGATAAAGCCAAGGTTGATTTGATCTCTAATTTGCCTGTGCCTTCTTTTGTGAAGCAAGTCAGATCATTCCTTGGTCATGCTGGTTTCTATAGGAGATTTATTAAGGATTTTAGTAAAGCGGCTCACCCACTTACAAATCTCCTTACTAAAGATGCTCCTTTTGTGATTGATGAGTTTTGTGTTAAAACTTTTGAAAATCTTCTATCTTTATTGGTGTCGGCCCCTATTTTGCAACCCCCTGATTTTTCTTTGGCATTTCAGATTATGTGCGATGCATCTAATTTTGCTATTAGAGCTACTTTGGGTCAACGGTTGAATAGAATGCCTCATGTCATTTACTATGCTAGTAGAACTCTAACGGATGCTGAAAAGAATTATTCAACTACTGAAAAAGAGTTGCTAGCTATTGTATTTGCACTTAATAAATTCCGTCCATACCTTTTGTGTTCAAAAGTGATTGTGTTTACTGATTATGATGCATTAAAACACTTGTTGGCTAAGAATGATACTAGCCCAAGACTTATTAGATGGACTTTGTTGCTCCAAGAGTTTTATGTTGAAATAAAAGATAGAAAAGGTTTAGGAAATTCAGTTGCCAGTCACTTGTCTCGAACCTTTACTAAGTATACTGATGACTTAGTTGGATTTTTTGATCCCTTTCCCAATGAGCAAATATTTGCTATGTCACATGCTCCTCTCCCTTAGTTCATTCATATTATGAACTACCTTGTTACTGGGAAGATTTCTCCTCACTGGTCTAAATAAGAGAAACACAGGTTCTTCTCACAGGTAAGACATTAATATTGGGAAGATGTTTTATTGGGAAGATCCTTATCTTTTCACATATTGTCCTGACCAAGTGGTACGTAGATGTGTTCCCGAGAGTGAAATTCATAATATTCTCACTTTTTGTCACTTTTATACATGCGGTGGTCCCTATGGAGGTCGTAGGACAGCTGCTAAAGTCCTACAAAGTGGGTTCTTTTGGCCCACTCTGTTTCGAGATGCTCATCGACTTTGTCTTGCTTGTGAGGATTATCAATGTACAGGTGCCTGTCTCGTCGTGATACGATGTCCCTTTATCCTATTCTGATTGTTAA
>NCQV01081371.1:11331-24687 GCA_002740545.1 Lophocereus schottii
CGAAACATATCTATGTTGTGCCTGATCTAAGGAAGGTATGATTGAGATTGGCCATCTCTGTAAACCAGAAGTTAGAGGAACATCGGAGTCTAGTGCCGACTTAGTTCAGGCAATGGTCAAAATTCTCTAATTAAATTTTAATTATTTTGCTAAGCATAATGAGCATATAACCACAGAAATTATAATACTTGAGATATAAGTAGTAGATTGTAATAACTAGTGCCAGTAAAGTCATTATAAGAAGTTTAATCATTAAAAACAAGCAAATTTTCTATTTAGACATTTAAAATAGCTTATGTGTATAGTTCACCCAATCCAGGGGTTTTTCTGCAATTTTAAAAAGTTTAAGGACTAAAATAATAAGAAAAAGGACCTAAATATTAGTTGTCTTAAAAACATAAGATACCCTAGAATTAGTTTTGAAAAGGTAGGGGTCTAAAAATAGTTACCATCGAACTTAGGAACCTCAGTGTGAGTAATTCATAATCGATGACACAAAAATTAAGTTAGTGTTCACCTATTGATTTTGGTGGAGGAACAAAAATCGTGATTTACTTTTATCGCTTTCGGATTGATTGTCGATATCTGCGTCTTTCTTACACATTATTATGCCAAGTGTGGGAAAAGATCAAAAGGATGTTTCCAAATTCTCAAGTAATTATTTTACATCAAGATATTTGTACAATATGTTTTTATTAATTAAGGGCATGTACGTTCAATTGTTGTAACTATCTTTTAGCATTTAGAAGCAATTACAAGCGATTGTAAGCCGTTGGAAGTAGTTATGAATAGAGTTAGCATTTTGAAACAGTTAGAAGTGGTTGTGAGCAGTTGTGAGCGATTAACACCTAAAATGAAGACATGCATACATGTTGGAATGTATTGTTGGATGGACATTAGTTCATTTGGTATCAAGAGCACTTGTCATAAGCACTACCGGGGTACAAAACTTAGGGGATCAAATTTCTAAGTTTGGAGAATATAGTGGAACTGCTTAACTGAGCCTTTGGACTTAGGAGTCACGGCTTTCCTCCCATTCCCTACTTGTTCAACTTTATTGGGCAGCTTTATTAGAGCTTTAGTGGGGTCCTAGTAGACCTGACAAATGGGTTATTTGGTTCGAATATAGGTCGGGTTAAGTTTAGGTCAGGTTAAGTGATATTTTGAGTCGATTCGGTTTGGGTCGGATAAATTTCGGTTTGGGTTGACTTTAGGTCAACTTATTTTTAGTCCAATATGCTTGTCAAGCAAAAACAAGCAAGTTTGTAAAAATTTTAGATTGGGCATGGCTTGATTCGGGTCAATTCGAGTTGCAGGTGCACTTTCAGGTGATCCTATTCACATAGGGCCAGCAAAAAAACCATATCCGTCTAGAACATGCAAAATCTACCCCAATGGGTATGGGAATGAGTGGTGAAAATGGAAAAAAGGGGCATGCTGTGGGTATTCCTAAAATTAGTATGAGTATGGATTTGGTATAGGTCCTACCCCCCCTATTCGTTTTATCAACACCAGCCCCATATCTTCCCTATATAAAACCCGTACATTGTTTAAAGTTTTAATTTGTTACTTATACTTGGATATTTTCCTAATTGCTTTGAGTTGTATAGTGTTCATGACTTTGGTAAGACATTTTTGTGAGAAATTGTAATTATCAAATGCTAATTCATTGCTTTGATTGGCAAAGTTTTAATTGTATTCAATATGATATGATATTTTATTAGAAATTTGGTGTTAATGTGATATATTGGCTATTTGATGTCGAATATGGGTACAAAATGGGTTTAATTCTTTTTTATCTATATCTATCCGAATAAAACCCATATACCTATTATAGCCACTGGGTATGGGTATGTGTATAAGTTTACAACGCCCAATGAGTGTGGATGTAGGTATTAATTTTGAAAATGGGTATGGTGTATGAGTGAGGTACGGCTAAACTCGCTCCGCACCCACCTCATTACGGCCCCTAATTTCAGATGTCGAATCGGGTATGAATCCGGATCGTTCGGTTCGAATTTCAGGTCAATTTTACTAGTTATAAGTCCTAAGGCCGACAAAATAGAAAAGAAAGTGACAAATGAGGTGGAAGAGAAAAGTTTGATTTCTTTTTCGCTTATGAAGTCTTCGGATTACAAAGAATGCATGCAAAGGCACTTATATACAATGCATTTCACAATGGGGGACAATTCCATTGGGGAAATTTCCAGTCCAGCGATCAATATTGAATTATGAAGTGGGTAAGTAGGAGATGATAAGCAAAAGTTTTTGTCATCATTTTAGAAAAAAGATATGTATACTTTTAAGACACATTTTTTGTTTTAATTTAACGTCTTTATCATTTTCCTTTTTTTTGGATGTGCCATCTCCATTCTCACATTGGAAGAATAGAAAAATATGTCAAGGGCCAATATAACAGGCCTATTATAAATAACAAACTATTCTTTTTCAAACATGAGTGATGACAATGTTACAATTCTAAAGGGATGTATAGTAAAGCCACAAGAGTATGGTTGTCGGCCATAGTAATTGAGGGTTGAATCCATAAGGATGTGGTTAAATTTGGACAATCCAAAATAAAACTAACCCATTCTATTGAAAACAAGAAAACAATGAAATTTCGACGGAAAATTGGACATATTTTGACGGAAATTTATAGTTGTGACTATGATTTTGATGGACTATGTGGCGGTCAAAAAAATACTAGTCAAAATGAACATTTTGACCAAACTTGTTAGTAATACTGATGGATTCATTTTGATGGTATGACAATCAGTCAAAATTGGACAAACGGACCATATTGACGGACTGACTGGTACATCAGTATGCATTTTTAAAGACTTTTTGACGGACTAACAGCCCGTCAGTATGCATTTGATGGAAAAATTTACAACGGATGCTATTTTTATTGTAAAAATTGTGGTCAATGTTTGCTACTAAGAATTTTCTAAATTAAAAAAAAGTAAGGCTTGAAATTTCAGACTTCAAATATGAAATTTGATTTTCTGAAATGTCGGATACAAACTTTCAAATTTCCAAATCTAGAGTTTGAAATTTCAAATATGAAACTTTATATCAATTTTTAACTTTCTAGATTTACACGTTTGACGTCAGAAAATTCTATGTACTTATGAAACTTTAATTTTTCAAATCCAAAATTAAAGCCCAAGTTTAAAATAATTATATAAAATATAAAAATATAAAAACATAGTCTTTTAAATAGATTCTTTTTAGCTTTGACTAACTAAAAACCACAGCAAAATCTAAAATCTAGAAATTACAACAATATGAAGTTCAAAAAGTACCAAAATTTAAAAACCAATAAAACCAATAACTACAGTAATTTATTTAAGATCTAAAAATTACAACAAAATTTACAAACCAGTAGAAGACAAAGACTTTTATGAAAGGGAGGAAACGGGACAAAGAGGATTTCTTGTGCTTTCTCATAGTCCTCCCCATTCAATCCAATAATCTGAAAGTTAAAAAAAAAAAAAAAAAAAAAAAAAACCATCAAAGAAACATTTATGTTAAGATCTAAAATTTAAAATTCGACCAGATGACAAATAGTAAATCCTCAATTTGGAGGGACATCCCGTCAAAATATGCCTTGCTTGGCCAAATTTGACAACGAGATTTGCGACTACAGTAAGCCCATAGTTTAATTTATTGTCTGTTAAAATTTCCATTAAAATTCAGCAGCAATTTTATGCAAACATAAATCATTCAACTTGTAGAAATTAAACCTAACCTAAACATAATTGAATTGAACAATTAAAAACAAGTTAGTTGGCGAAACGATTCAGGAAGCTATAAATTTTAACCATTGGTGAAGGGGAGAGAAAAGAGAGGAAGTTACAAGAAACACAACGAACTGAAAGCAGGGACTAAAAGAAAACTTAACGGAATAATCAAACTTAAACTTGAATGATATCCAAAGCAGTTAAATGAAAGGTTTTGAGAGGGAATTAAAGTAAACTAATCTACTGCTAAAATCTTAACTAAAACTTAGACTAAGATGAGGGAAAAATTGACGATTTGATAAATGCCTCAAGCCCTCCTTTTATAATAGTTCTAACCATCCTTCTCTTTCCCAATTGTGGTAGGAGAAGATTTAATTTCTTGATAACTATTCTTGGTCAATATTAGGAAAGTCACCATAATAAAGAAAGTCACCATAATTGCATGGAGCTCGCTTGATTTGTAGTTTTCGTTTGGTTCAATCAATCTTGTACGCCAAACTAATGACCTTAATATTTCATCAAATCATTAATCCATGCGTAAACATACAAAAACCAAACAAAACACAAAAATAATCTCGAATACGATAAAAAACCAAATGAATAGAAATACTTAAATAATTGCTTTTGGTGCCCAAACAAATACCCTGCATCTAATTTTGCTCATTCTCTAGTAGAATAAAGGCAAAGAAAATCTACCTAAGACATTAACTCAAATTCATAAGAATCACTATTGTAACTAGCACGTCAATAAGTCCCTTAAACCTCTAGATGTTTCCTATTGGATGAGTATAATCTCGTGAGGGCTTGCAAAAAAAAAATAGAGACAAAGAAAAGGAAGTTATTTTGAAAAAGAAAAAGAAAAATGGAGGGTCCTTTTTACCTACAAAATCTTGAAAAAAAAAGAGAAAAGAAAAATAGGAAATTATTTTAATTTGGTCACTTTTTGTTTTTCCACATTAAACATAAATATACATAAGGGAAAAACAATGTACATTTAATCAACAATATTGTACTTATAGTCTTGTACCAAGTGCTAGCTTTTACCCAAGCACAATGTACATGTCAAGACTTTTGGTCCCTCCAGTAACATCCAAATAGCAAATTTTCACCCCATAAATCATCACAATAGTGAATCCATCATATACAGTGTGCAGTGTGGCATTTTACCATCACTCTAAGAGTTAAGATTATCAAAGTTTGCCTCAATCCTACTAACTAGCTATTTTATTGAGTCACTGGCATGTGAAGCAAGCTTTCCAAGTAGCAGTGTTGCTTCAAAGGGAAGCACCCAATAGTATATAGCTTTCCAAGTAGCAGTATTGCTTCAAAGGGAAGCACCCAATAATATATATCTCAAAGGGATACTTGTCATTTCCGACTTTGTAACTTTTGATGTTTGATTTTTTTATTTGTTTTGAGTTTTTTCTTTTTTTTGAATTTTTTGTGAAATTAAAAACCAAAAGAAAAGGAATAATAAAAAAAGACAAGTGTGAGAATTAAGTTTGAAAGCCTAAGACCCTAAGACAAGTGAGGATTGGACTCACAATTGTAATGAAATAAGAGGGTTAGAATTGGGGTATGGAATGTCATACCTTGGACTAAGTTTTATCATGCACACAATACACATATACAGTCCAATATTAAGTCGCTAGGGGCCACGGTCAATCAAATTAGTACAACCCTTCAAAATACACACACAAAAAAAGGAAATCTTGGGGGGTTTTTTGAATATTTTCTCTCGCTTTTTTTCTTTTTCAAAATTTTTTTGAAGACCTTCCCTTCCCCACACCAAAATCACACAGTGTCCACATTATGGGAATGGAGGCTCAAGGACACAGAAACAATAGAAAATAAAAACACTAAAGAAAAATACTACCCTATATACATCATATACAAGATGGAAGAAACAATGTTATTACGCTGAGTACTAAATGCACCCGAGCTATATACCTCACCAACCATCAAAATTCACCGGGTGGCTTGTAGAGCATCAAACACTCCATCTCAACCTCAAGGTGCTGCTCCTATCAAAGCCCATGAAAGCATTCATCCACGTAGGTCAAGACCCGTTTCAACTTGTCAAACTTAGGAGACCAATCGTTAGTAACACCAATGACCACACATGCTAGGGAGGAGCAAGATAATGGCTGAACATATCACAATTATCATGAATGCTCATTCTAGGGAACTGGACATGCCCTAAATCATCACCATCTGGGTCCTCAAGTTTTGTAATCTCAATATGCTCAACGGTTTAGTTAAAATCATTAGTACGAATTAACCATATGATCAAGAAAACCTAAAATAGGTCAATAAGGAGCATTGGAGAAGTCGTCATCGTTGACGGAGGTAGTATGGGTTAAAGGTGATAGGATAGCGGCAAGCTCAGCGAACGTAAGAGAAGTAGGATCCATTAGCTCTACATTAGAAGACCTTACACTAACCTTATGCTCCACAAATGACTCCTTAGAGAAAATATCTTTGGACTCTATGAAATCCTCATGCTTAGAAATTTCCTCATCCTATTTATCAACATCAGTACTAATATACCTTAGAGTTTTTACCCTCCTGAAACTCATAAGGCTGAGTAAAAGGAATAGGTAGGTCATGTTTGATCAAGACATCATCAATGACGTCTCTAGGGCTGCTAGTCTCGGATGGAATGTCAGACAATAGAGATACAGGGAGGTCTTTATTATTGGTCAATGCTATATCGAACCTAGGAAAAATATTATATTCAAAATCATCATCTAGACTAACCTCAAGTCTACGAGATCCTAAACTAAAGTTAGCTTTATGCACATTTTCATACTCCCTTATTTGATTAAACCATTGAAGTATGTTCGTTTTCATATGCTCAATCATTTTTTTGTTAAATCATTCATCATCTTTTCATGATTTGCACAACGAGCATCATTTATATGATACGGGCAACCATTAATATCATGATCAAGAGATTTACAATAATCACACCAAACAAGAGTGTAGTCAGTAATAAAATGATAGTATAGAGTATATGGGTACCTAAACTAAACATGTGAATAAGAATGGACATGACAATCAGATGGATCATTAGTAGGATAACATAGAGTCTCCCTAACTTCTTCAAATTCATAGCTATCCCAACCGAAATTTTCTAGCAAATCTCAAGCTTCATCAAATTTTTTTAAAAGAAACACAATGAGTTGAGAATAGCTTGGGTCTCCCCATTCACATATGCATAAACAACCCCATAAATTTCCCATTTTTTCAACGTGTGGTCCACAAATTGAGTGCGAAAATCATTAAGCCTAGAGAGATAACTCCAAAAGGTTCGTACTCATATTGAGGGTAATAGAAAACTGACTTTTTTTTTGGGGGGAACGAAATTTTCAATTGTTTTGGATTTTTGATTTTTCTCAAATAAGAAAACCAATTTTAAAAAAATTATAAGATATTAATCAAATTAACTAAGCAACTAATCTAAACATAAAAATTTGAAACTAATCTACTAATAGAAATTATGAAACTAATAAGATACATGAGCTGAATAGAAAAATAGTGGCAGAAATTCAAATCATCGTTCTCGGCAGCGATGCTAAAATTAAAACTTGTTACGATCCTTGCAGGATGTATAGTAATATAGCAAGTGTATGGATTGTAAGCTATAGTACTTGTGGATCGAATCCACCAGGGCATGGTTGAATTCAGGTCATTCAAACTAAAACTAACCCATTCTATTGAAAGCGAGAAATATTAAACATAAATAATTCAGCCTGCTAAAATCAGATGTAATCTAAACATGATTGAATCGAACAATTACTAACACGTAAATTAGTAGAATGATTTAGAAAACAGTAAGTCTCTCGAAATCAACCTCTCTACGAGCAGGGCTGCCGGTTGAAGTAAGGTTGCCTACATCTGGATCTCCCCAGACCCTGCGAAAGCGGGACCCACACTGGAAGGTGGTGTTGTTGTATTTAGAAAACAGCAAATTTTAATTACTAGTGAAGACAGAGAGACAAAGAAAGAAGTTGTCTGGAATGTATCGAACTGACAGAAGGAACAAAAACAAAACAAAACTATGTAATCAAACTTTAACTTGAATTAAATCTAAAGTGGTTAAATAAGGTGTTGAGAGAGAATTAGACTAAACTAATGTAAATCTAAAATCTAAACTGCAAGCTAGACTAAGATGAGGGAAGAATTGGAGACTTGATGAATGTCCCCAAGCCCTCCTTTTGTAATAGTGCTAGCCATCCTTCTCTTTCCAGACTCTGGTGGGAGAAGATTTCTTGATCTCCATTCTTGGTCAATATTAGAAAAGTCACTGTAATAAGAAAAGTCACTATAATTGCTTGGAATCCACTTAATTACCAATTTTCATTTGTCAATAGCTTTTCAAGATTTGCTCCAATTAATCTTGCATGCCAAGCTAATGACCTAAGTATTTTATCAAATCACTAGATCCTGCATATAATTACAAACCAAATAAAACTCAAAAACAATCTCCAATAAGATTAAAAAAAAAAACAAGTGAGTAATGGTACTTAATTGGTCATTTTTGTATGCAAAAAAACTGTTAAGAGCCAACTTTGTGCTTTTAGGGGTTATGTTGTCGGACAATAGGCTATCCAACAGCCTAAGTCATTGTATTCGAGCACTGCAAAGGTATCAGAGAGCCATTCGACACCTACGGCTAAGAAACTATGGGTCAGTGATCGACAACAAGCGGTTTTGTTTTCGTTATTCTTTTTTTTCTTTCTCCAAGCCCATGTAAGGACAACAGGCAACGAGCTATTAAGGGCTGGTCTTTGGGCTGAAAAGCTTAGAGGCTAGGCTGTTGGCCACTATGTTGTTTGCCGACTTGACCCGTGGAGTTAGGCCATTATAGGGGATTGAGAGCAAGGCATCGCAATTAAATTAAAGTTATGTTTTTTGTATGGTTTAAGGACTACTTTGTGAGTAAACTCCCTTGCTATTGGTGATAACTGATTTCACCTGTAACCGTAATTTATAAATAAGTTAAGGGGTGATGATACGTCTCTTGTGATAATATGCTTGTTGAATATCTTATCTTAGCATAAATTAATATGTTTTATGCCTTAAAAAATCCAATTTTTAATATCTATAATTAATTATCATGTGTGAAGTTTTAGGATTCGTCAGTAAAATGATACCATAATTGGAGCAACTCTATCTGTAAAGACGTATCATAAGTATAATTTCACAATTGTCAAAGTTATAGATAAAAGAGTTGATTTTACACAATTTATAATTGGTAATGTCCTCCCAATATTCGATGATAATTTTTTTTTTTCAATTTAATGCATAATAACAATTTTTTTTTAAAGTTAAGACAAGACATTTGAGAAGTAATTTATAGCAAGACATTTATGATTTTGCTAAGTTAAAGTTTCAACTGTTAGAGAACTGCATGAGTTGTAGTCTCTCCATCCAACTATAAGGACTCCGAATTTACTTAAGCAAAATGATAAATGTCTTACCTATGTTTAATGATGTTTTTCAATCTTATTGCCATATAGTTTTTGATTTTGAATCCTCCATTTAACTGGAGTCGAGTTACTGTTGATCTAATAACGGGTAGAACTCTTCCATTATAGATTTTCTCAATTCATAAGGCTCGAACCTGAGACCCTACTGAAGGGAACAAGTGCTAAACTACTTGAAGTAACCTGTATTGGTATCTTATTGCTCTAAGTAGGAAAAGCTATTTCAATGTTATGCTTATATTTACTCTTCTTGTAGAATTAATCAGGATTATACCAGGTAAAAATATGTCAGATTCAAAGAAAATCGTGTACTTTCAGGAGAAGTTTTCCTGAATTTTAAATTCCGTCTTTCAAACATGTCAGGTTTGCAATCGAAGTCTGGGCTCGTGTTAGCAAATTTAGGTTTAGGTTATCTGAATTTTTGAGCAAATTAGGTGAAGTCATATTCGGACAATCAGACACGTTCATGGGGGTGCCAATGATCACTTTTCCACTGTTTTCCGACCAAAACTCGAATAGTTAAGCTAGTGGTGGATGACTCGGGGTTGGGTGGCGAGCAGGGAAGAGCCGAGAGGAGGAGGAGATTTGGGATTGGCTGTCAAGTGGTGTAGAGAGGTTAGAGAGACGGGACAAGCAGCAGTTGGAAGAGGACGATCAGCTCAGGTGGATCTTGATGCACTTTTGACCAATATTTTAGAGTTGTAATGTTATCAATTAATATTAATCGAGCTGCAACCTCTCATCACTTTAAGAATAAAGTCACATATGTAAATCTGGTTTGATTAACCTCTAAAAATTTACATATATTAGAGACACTTTATAGTATACTAGTAGTAGGTTGGTTCGATTGGCATTAATGTAGCTTCTAATATTAATAACATTGATCGCTTGATACCACAAATTTTTTATTGTTTGTTTTAGAATGTGAAAATATGGCAAACTTCATAAAATAGATGAAATTTCATACATAGATAGAAGTCCGAAAAATCCCTTTGCTGTTCTTGTTTATCATATACTTGATCGATCATTCATTGGATGACTCAATCACATAGCAGATGCAAGTATCCTACAACAACCATAAATTAAAAATAATATGACATATTGAAAGTTGAATAAAATCAAGGGCACTTGGGTGTTCCTTCTTTGGTTTTCCAGTTATCATAGCAAGGGCATTCCTCCTTGTGTCCATAGGTGCCTGATGGAACACACAGACACTTCTCACAACACTGGTTGCAATACTGCAAACATGGCTTTCTGTGCTGCGTTGCCGAGCATCGATAATCGCATGCTGCTGGACAATCTGCAAATTATTCATCAACAAAAAAAAGGAAAACTTTAACTTATATATATTAAGATTAATCGGAACATGTTTCATTAAGGTTCTAATTTGAAGCAAATGGTGGTTGATTAGCAACTGAATTAAAGACGTAGGCATTAATTAAAAAAAATGAAAAAACCTAAAGAGCTAGGGATGCATGTCATGTACGTACCTTCTTTTCTAACTGAACCTTCTCCACCAGCCTGTTTGTTACCAACGACCAAAACAAAGAAAAAAAAATTATAAAATGACTATGTATGCTATCAAGTAAATGGTGTTTATGGTCTAGGTTACAAAATCTCTGTTATAGCCGGATTTGAACAAATTAGTAACTAAAAACCTTTTAAGATTGAAGTATTACTATTTACCCCTCGAGATCTTAGCAATTGTTTTTTACATCATTAACCTTTTGAAATTGTTACTTACTTCCTTCACCTTTGGGTCAAATAAATTTTAATCCCAAGTTCTAGCAAAATGCCCTTCAGATTTGTTATTTGCAATTTTTCAGTGAAGCCTTAAAATTTTTTGGACTCCAAGCCGACAAGGATAAGAAATAATTTAGAAAGACTAAGAGTGTCAGAAGCATTTACTAAAATCTCAATGGAGTAAATGATAATATTGTTTTTTAAAAAAATTGATATAATACATAGCAAAATCTAACCAACGTTTTCACACTAGTACTCATGATCAAAATAGGGGTATATTGAAATTTAAAACAATATAAATGAAGGCTAGCATCAAAACTTACTAGCGAAACATCGATCATTAGCATGGACATAAGAAGGAACATAAGAAATAGACAGGAAGTAGTTCTCAAAGCCATTCTTTAATTTGATCTACCTCACCTATATGCACTAATCAATAACTCGTGTTTCACGATCGTATCTGGGGTTGGTTAATTAAAATATATTTATAGGTGTGGCATTTAACCTTGTTTTGGATATGCATCACCTGTGATTTATTGCCTTATTCCCGTCTGCTATTATGCATGAATCAAGCCACAGGCGTATGTATTTTCCCGCTTTTAGTCACTATTTTTCCAGTACTTAGAATAATTTTCTAATGTCTTGGTCATGTTCCATGAATCAAACCAGGGACGTATACAGTTAACTTTGTTGCTAATGTGGAAAAATATCAAACAAAATCAGCAAAATGATGGGAAGAAAAAGATTGCTGTGTGCAAAAGTCAGTATATACCTTCGACAAAATCTATAATATAAATATGAGAGTAGGGCGATCAAAAGTTAAACCGATACGATTACTGATTTGAACCGAACACAAAATTATGTGGGTTTGAGTAAAAATTTTCAACCTGTTTAATTAAATGGGTTAATACGTTTAACCCGTTCAATTAATTGGGTTCGGTTCAGGTTGAGAATTTTGACACGAAGAAAAACCTATTTAACCCGTTTAATTAAATGGATTAAATAAATTGATCTATTTACCCAATTATCATGGACTTTTTGGAGAGAATTATGAAAATGTGGGTTTAATTAAGTTGATATTTGTTTTGTGATTGTAGTTCTTCTGAATCATAGACAATGGTTGCATTATGATGCTATATTAAAGTCAAAAAATTGATTCACAATGCTGCGTAATTATATTTTAGTCAATAACTTTAAGCAGGTAAATAGGGAACTGGATAACTTGAACCTGACACGTTTATATTAAACGGGTTAATTGGTAAATTTCAAGTCAATCCGTTTAAAAAATAAACAGGTATAGGTCAAGGTTTTTAGCCCGTTTAATAAATGGGTTAGGTTCAGGTCAAGAATTTTTTAACCCGTTTAAGTTCGACACGAACACGAATTTAACCCGACCTAACCTGTTTGACAGCCCTATCTGATCGCACATACTTTTCGAAAACACATCAACAGATAAACATTAAAAAATAGAATATAAGATAAATATACCCAGAAAAATATATATAGATAGAATATGAGAGCACATATTCTGAGGTGTACCTAATAATTTGCCTCTTTTTGACCCAAAAAAGTAGCATATATTTAAAAAACAATAGCCCCCTCCCTGGGCATAGGTAGAGGTTTTTACATTTAGCACTTTTTAGGTTTTTAACAATAATTTTTTCAATCTTAACATTTTCTACTTAATTTTCATTGGCTTAATGTGTTTAGTGGTGTGTAATTTAAGTGATTTTCTCTCTTAAAGTTTGAAAATTTATATTAAATGACTGTTTTGTCCTCATGTAATGTTTGTATAAGCAACCATCTTTTTGTCCCTTTTGGCGTGATGAAATGATGAAGATTAGATTCTTTCTGAGAGACTCTCTCTTACTAAACCACTCGTCCCTCATCATCTCTCTATATGATTTGAAAAACCCAAAAACTGAACAATATGTGGCAATGATTGTTTATGACATCTTTTTTTCAAAAAAAAAGAAAAAAGGTTTTGAAGCTCACCTTCCTGTACCAATGATGGAGCATTAGTTAGCGTATGCAGCTCTGAAGAAACACGAAAGTAGAAGGCAAAAGAATTTCAAGGGGTATATTTTTTGAGATTTGGTATTTTTTTTTTTTTCACTTGAGTAATTTTCGACGTAATTGCCCCAACTATTAAAGGAGGGATAACTAAGGTAATTCAAGGCTACTTTCATTTGTCACATCAATATCACCTCATCAGAGTTGGATTTTACATTCAACCTGTATCAATGGTTAACAGTGACCAAATTTGAGTAGAAAATGTTCCGATTGAAAACAGTTAATGTTGAAAACTTGAAAAATACTAAGTGAAAAAAAAACCTGATGTGATATCAAATCCTTCACTAGGCCATGGCCAAATACCC
>NCQV01081404.1:0-16832 GCA_002740545.1 Lophocereus schottii
ATTAAGGAATAGAGAACGGCAGTGGTGGCTACCGTAGCCACGACGTCAAAACCCAAGAAAGGAGCTTGGTGCTCCATTTCTTGGCTGAGGCAGGCAGTAGTAAGAGAGAGAGAGAGTAGGAAGCTAGTAGGGTTAACAAATGAAGTAAAGTGAGCAACACTCACTTATAAAGGGCAAAGCAAAGGGTCCCAGTTTTTTATTTTTTGATGGGCCGTTTTTTTGGTTCTGTTTTGGGCCAATTCTTGGTTAATTTCGGTTTGAGTTGCTTTAAAAGAAAAGGCAGTCCCGGTTCTTTGTCATTGTCGGCCATTTTCGTTTTGGCCCAAAAATATTTGTTTTTTATTTGGGCCATTTTTATTTCTGTTTCAATTTGGACTATTGAATATCTGCTCCTATGATCATATAAATTTGTTTTAAATGTTGAAAATGGCCATTATTTTTGTTATGAGTTATATTTTTGGCCTTTGTTCTCGTATTATTATTGTTAATATTGTGATATTTTCAAGTTGATTATATAACTTTGTGTTATATATATTAAAAGAAAATGAAGTTATGTTAAATGAATTGATTTCACAAAAATTATGTAAATATATATTTACATGATTAAAAGTGAATATCTTCGTGACTGTCACTGAATTAAAAATGTTAATTAGTTTAAGAAAATCCTTAAGAAAATTCTATGAAGTTAAGTTAATAATTAAATTAAAGAAGCTCCAAAGTTCATATCTATACGTACATTATGAATGACGGGGTCTCCTAAATAATTTAATTATTAAACAATATGTCTAACAAATAAAATATACTTTCAGATGTGGCAGCTAGAAACATAACAGATTGTATACAATCTGATGACAAACTGGATGGTTCAGAGTGCGACATCTGGCATCTGAAAGTCCAGTTCTATTTAAATAATGATAACATGCTGGACCTCTTGACCTCCTCTATGATTGCTCTGGCTGAAAAGGATGAACAAGGTAGGAATATTACTACAACTAAGCAGTACAAAGAAAACCTAAAGGCATATCAAGCATGGTTCAAACACGATCATTCTGCACATTACACTATGCTGTCTTGCATGCAGGATGATCTCCTGGGTGATTCGAACGCTGTTACACTGCTAAGGATATGTGGACGCAGCTCAAGGTTAGGTTCGGGTAAACATCTGCTACAAGGTTGCGTACCATGCAGCTGAAATGGATGCAGTATAATATTGACTCCAGTCGTAGTATCTCCAAATATCTTCGAACTATGAGTGCTATGGTTCGAGACCTTAAGGCTGTAGGGTAAGGTGTTTCTAAGGAAGAACAAGCCCTAAATGTGATTAGAGCTCTTCTTAATGACTATGAACATTGGAAGAGTTTTAAAGTATTCATGACACACAGTGAACACATCAAGACCTTTGAGGCAATCTCCAAACACCTCGAAATAGATGAAGAGCGTTTAAGTGCTTTCTAGTGTGGCATTCATTGCCAAAGGATCGGGGCCCAAGGGCGGGAAACCTTCCTGTGGTAAGAAATCTAAGAAGGCCCCCCGTCCTCTTCAGAACTCTCACTCCAAAAGTGGTCCTGCCAAGAAGCATAAGGGCAAGGGCAACGGAGCTAAGGATATGGCATGTGTAATGTGCTACAACTGTGGAAAGAAGGACTATTTCGCTCGAGTTTGTCCTGAACCAGCCAATGTACCTCTTTCCCCTAAAACTCCTAGATTATATGTTTGTTTCCATGTATTCGTTTCTAACTCTCTTCTTTAATGGATTGTAGACAAGGGGGCAACAAAGCACATAGTTTAGGATAGGGCTGAATTCGTGAAGTTCCATAGCTACCCGGTGGGTTCACGGACTATCATACTGGGGAACGGCTGTGAAGAAGATGTCCTTGGAGTAGGAACATACCAGCTCAAACTCTGTGGAGGAAACAAGCTGCTTCTTCATGACGCCCTCTATGCACCTGAGTTGCGACGCTCCTTAGTTTCTTATGCTCCTTTAGTAATTAGGTTTTACTTTTGGTTTTCATCCAGACGGTTTAGATTTGTTCTACAATGACAATTTGTTTGGTCAAACAACTTTGAAAGGAGATTTCATTGTCCTGGACTTGGATGATAATTATAATAATATATCATCTGCTTTTGTTTCATACTTTGACTCTAATTCTGAATCTGTTAAGTGACATACTAAACTTGGTCATATGGGACAAGGTAAGATAAATAGGTTAGCTAAAGAAGATCTCCTAGGCCGATTCACTAGGGCTAAGTTGCCTAANNNNGAGTCACGTTTAGTTGGCAAGGCAATAATGAAGCCTTTTGGTAAGATCTCGAGAACATCTAGTCTCTTAAAATTAATCCACTTAGACGTATGTGGACCCATGAACGTTAAACCACGATATGGGGCCATCTATTTCATTACTCTCATAGACTATTATTCACGATATAGGTATGTGTACCTACTATCTCATCGCTACGAGGCACTCGATGTGTTCAAACGCTTCGTAGCAGAAGTAGAGACTCAATTGGAACATAGTGTTAAGATCCTTCGAACTGATCGAAGTCGTGAACACCTCTCTTATATGTTCAAGGAGTTTTGTGAGGAAAAAGGTATATACAGACAGCTAACGATTCCACGTACTCCACAACAGAATGATATTGCGGAACGCAGGAATCGTACATTGTTTGACATGGTCAGATCAATGATGGCACATGCTAATCAGTTTTTAGGGGGGTGCGCTGCTTACGGCATCCTACATCCTTAACCATGTGTCGAGTAAGAGTGTACCTACCACACCATATGAGTTATGGTTTGGTAAAAAATCATCCTTGGATCATTTATGCCCATGGGGTTCGACCGGCTATGTGCATAACCCAACCCATAAACATGGAAAACTTAGTCCAAGAGCCACCAAAATGGTGTTCATTAGTGTTCCACACAATCTAAAGGATATGTGATGTACGGGGAATACCCAAATGGTGGCATGACAGAAATAGATTCCCGCAATGTCGATTTTCTCGAGAATGAGTTTCCAAGCATTGGTGAAGTTAAGAAGGATGTTGAACTATTTGAATTACAGCAAAACATCCACCCATCATTCGGTGAGGGGGAGAATTTGGATTCTAACCAAGTCACCGAAGATGATATGTCTCCCCTATCCGAAAAGAATGGGGGAGACTTGTCTGCCTAGGAGAATGAGATTCGTCCTCGATCTCCTATACATAAGGAAAGTCAACCTGCCAGCGAGGTCCGTCCTCAATCTCCATTTTCCGAACATGCAGTTAGTCCACATGTTTGGGATCCCACTCCCCAGAGGGATAGTGGGAGCAACTCTCCACATGCTCAGGGTCCCATACCTCTTAGAGAAAGGGGGGGATGCTGTAATGGTCTGAACCTAAGATCATACTAATTACGTTGAATTAGCTTAATCACAAATTAATCAAGTTGGGCGCCGGATTTCAATTTAGTATTCTTTATATGTATGTCTATTTGTACAATTGCAAGTTGAAACAGCAAAGTAGCCTCAAAAATAAATTTCATTACACTCCCAAGTAATCCATTCGAATATTAGTAAAGATTTGAGTGATGACTAAATAAAAATTAGCCTAATTATTAAATGAATAATTTTAGGAAAAATACATACATATATACATATATAATAATAAAATTTATATAAATAAACAAAGTAACAATGCAATACTAACAAGTTAAGTTATATATGTAAGTGGGGGGAAAAAATGAGTGCAAGGAGTAATAATTCAAAATGATGAGTAATTGAATTCATTAATTTTAGCCCAAAGGTATAAACCCAAGTATATATATATGAATGGAAAAGAAAAGAAAATAAAAGAAAATAAAAGAAGAAAATAAGGATTAAGGTAAGAAGAATCTAGATTAAATTAAGTGTCAAGATAAGATGGGTAGGGAAAAAAAGGGGGGAAATGAAAATGTAAACTAATTAATTAAAACCAAAAATCCTAACATCCCCCCCCAATTTCCCAGCCACGACATACCCCCGCCCAAAACAGAGTAGCCCCCCTCCTCTGGCTGCCTGTCTGCACGCCGGCCGGCCACCGAATGTCGCCCATCCGACCGACTATCGACTGGCCGAACTGTAGCCCACCTGCACCCAACGACACCACCATCTCTCTCTCCTTGTTCATGCTCTAATTTGGTGTGAGATGGCGAAAATCCTAGCCCCTCCTAATTTGATTTTGATTGTATTGTGATTGAATTTTCGTAGATGATGATATATTTAGTTTTTGGGAGTATTCATTTGTAATTTCTTTTACTGTATTTGATGTTTGATTGTGTTGGAGTGCTTGAGGTTGGAGGAATATGATGTGTGGGTTGGAGGTTGAAGATGAGTATTAATTAATTATATTGATTCAATGGTGGTTAAGTTGATTTTAATAGGTGTTTGGAAGAAAATTAATAAGATAACCTTGGTTGGGTGTATTGGTAACATTGCCATGGATATGGGAGTTTTAAGGTTTGTGATTTGAATAAAGGTACAAGTTTGATTGTGGTTGATTTAGTGATTTTGAGTGAATTATAAGGAATACTTGAATGAAATTAATGAGAATTTTGTGTTAAATTTATGTATATTGAATGTGTGTGTTATGGTCATGAGTTTGTTATTAGAACTGGTGAGTTGGATGAAAATTAGGCTTGTTATGTTGATTTAAGGATGTTTAGAGTAGTTCTAATGAATATTTGAAGGAGATTAATGGAACACATGAATATGGACAAGTGTGTGTTATTGAAATGAATTTGGTGGTTTGGAGTTTGGATGCTTGAATGGGAACCCAAACTGAGTTATGTTGAGTTAATGATTTTTTTTAGATGAATTCTAGTGAATATTGAATGAAAATAATGAGATAAATACATGTATGATATTATTGTGTCCATGTATGTTGTGAGCTTGATTTGCAAATAAGAAGAGCAAAGAAAAGAATGGAGGAAAAAGTGTATTATTTGGAACTAATTCGACGATATTTCTTAACGTAAATTTGAGAGTTAACTTGACAAATAACACTTAAGAAGACTTGGAAACTGAAATTGGGAACTTCGATGAGTTAAGTATGCAAACTTAGGGGATAATTATAGTGTGATTTAAGTATTAGCAAGGTTTAAGTTACGTTCCTGAATTAGTAAATAAGCCTAATAATGGTCGGTGAGCTAAACAAGGGGTGTAGCTAGATTACAAGATTAAAGTGTTAAGGGTGTTTTAACCAACATTACGGATAAGTAGGAGTAAGAATGAGAAAGGAAGGAGGAAAGAATAAGTAGTTTTGCGAGTTGAAGTTATCAACAAAATATGCCTATGTGGTTCTATATTTCACTAACAAATATTTGTATGATTTAGGACTCAACTTGAACTCAAAACCAAGCCCATGAGGTCCCTAACTCAAGCCACGATTGGCCTATCCAAAGTATGATTTTGTGGCTAATAATGATATTTTTTTAATAAAAAAAGGGTAATACTAACTAAAATAATAATAACGGTCACGGTAAGAAAATAACCATAATTCTAGTAATAACACTATTAACGATATTGTTACACCCACAAGTGCAACAAAAGTGTTAATATTAGTAACTTTTAATACTAACCATACTAATAAGAAGAAGAAGGAGAAGAAGAAGAAGAAGAAGAAGAAGAACAATAATAAGGATGGTGTTAACACGAGAGATTGAGACAAAATAAATGATATTAACGAGCTTATGTTAGTAACTATAGCGGTAATGGCATAAACCTCACATCAACATTAGTAAAAGCGAAGGAAGTTATGCCATGATGATATTATAACGTTTATAAAAATGAGTATTAGCATTATCTAAAGAAGGGACATAAACAATGAGAAATAGAATCAAGTTGAGTATTTAATAAAAATACATTGATGGTCAACAAGAAGACCGACAGAATTTTAAATTACTTATTAAACCAGGGATTTAATAAAGTTATCTAAATTTACACTTGATGAACCTTTATTTAGTCCTATTTTTAGCCCCTATTTGACTCATTTCCTCCCGTGTTTTCACGTTCGATCGTGTTAAGGAAGAATCAAATCGGCCACCTTTAGCGTACTTTTTACTCATATAACATCTTTCCATATTTTCAAGAATTTTATTCAAGAAACGAAAAGATGAATAACATTTAGCAGAAAGGAGTGCCAAGGAGACGAGTTAAGCTGCGAAAAAGCGTTGCACGGAAATCCTGACGAACCGAAACGACAATTGCCAACCAGACCACGAAAGCCGACCAAGCGCAGCCGGCCAACCAAGTGGCACTGTGCCACGTGGCACGGTCTGGCCATGCCAAGTGGCACGCCTTGGCCGGTTTTGGGGGGTTCTTGCCAGAGTTTAGGACCGTGCCACCCCCGTTCCACGTCGCGACTTAAATTTTCCTTCGGGGCTGTTTTTAGGGGACATTCAGTTTTTCTCTTCCCAGACATTCTTTAGGGCGAGTTTTAGGTTTTATTTGAGAGTCTTTTATTTTTCATACTTTTCAATTCGCTATTGGATTGAAGTTTGTTCTACCATTAATTCATGCGATTAACTCCAAATTCTTCATCTTAATTCTCTCTTCTCTTGTTCTCAACTGTTCTAAAGTTTGTTTGCTATGATTATTGAATTGAATGTCTTGGCTGTTGTTAGAAACATGATTGTAGGCTAAATCCTCCAACTTAGGTTGGGATTAACGTCGAATATGTATGGTTAAATCATGAATTGGCTCAATCCCTGCTTCCCCTTTGTTTTGTAACTGCGAATTCTACTATGCACGCCACATGCTCGATAAAATGCTCGAAAGAGCATTAATCCTCCTTATTAAGGTTTAGGGGAGCGTTGAGAGACGAAACCTCTATCCAGTGCGACTTAGTAGACAATTAGTGTTTTAATATGAAAATAATTAAAATCTTAACTGAGATTTGAGATTGTAGACCTTGTAATCCTTCGACTTTTAGTCCCATGAGAATAGGCGACTATAGTTCTAGGATTAGTTTTCGACCCTTGAGAGAGGAAGGAAATGGGCTTAATTGACAATCTGTCCATTCGTGATGCATGCTTGGGAATTTTTGGTGGGCTAGTAACCGATTCACTAGCATACTTGTGCTGTTAATTCCAACCTAGGTATTTACTCTGCTGATGTTCGTTTCACCTTTTTAGTTATCATTATTCTCCTAGTTTAATTCCAAAACTCCAATTGTGATTGTATAACTTGATTAGTTAAATTAGTTCTGGTAGTTGGAAGCAAGTTCCCTGTGGAATACGACTCATACTTGTCGTTGCTAGCTACAATTGGCACCGTGCACTTACGGTATTTTTAGCTCAACAACACTAACCTTAAATTTCATATTTGAAGCAGAAGCATGGCCTTCTATCGCTTCAAGCTGCCAACAACATTTTCAAAAGGGGGAAGACTTTCAAAAATCAGGTATGTACATTGCCTGTGCTCTTCGAAAACTCACATGCTTCTCAAACTATACAAAATCAATACAATGTTCATATAATGAATCATTTTATGCAATGTTTGTCACCTAAGCAAGTGGTTCCATCAATTATCAAACAACAGGGCTCGTGCCCTTCAATTTATCAGCGCGACTGCAACTCAGGCTTCCCGATTGGCCTGGGAGGTGTGCACCTATCTCAATATCGCTTCAGACGTTAATAAGGGTCCACTTCCGGATAATAATCGGCAAATCGACTTTACTTACATATTCTCTCTCTTCTGTTTACAAAACAAAAACATCTTGAAATGTGGGTGCCCAACTAATTAAATCCAAAACATATCTTACTGCATCGTGATGTACGTGATGAGCTTCCACTCATTATCCGAACGTTTTTATGTTTTCTGTTTTAGGTAAGGGATCAGTGAACAGCTCCCTTCCTGACAAGCCAGAAGATAGTAAAAAATAAGCGAGAGTTGCAGTTTTGCTGTACGTTAGCTAGCCAAGCACTCATAGTGATTTAGAAGCTAGCACTCTGAAGGTGGAATATATATGCTTTTGGATATTGAGATGGTTGGTACCTGGTACTGGTACGCTAAGTTATCAAGTGTACTATGAGTTAAATAAGTTATCAAATGCATGCTTGTTTCCAGTGTTTGGTGAATCAGGTGATGATGTGGATAACACACAATGTTACAGGTAATTTCAAGTAGTCTTGTTCCGTCACGGAACGGCGGTAATGCCTCCAATCAAAGGACTTCCACTGCAAACCATTAGTAAATAGGTGATTAAGTTAGAGTAATTGGATATTAGGAATTGGGGGTGCTATAGATGCCTCACCCAGGCAGGCAAACAATGAAGACCACAGGCTCCGAAGGAGTGAGCGTGGAAGAATTCCTCGACGATATTTCCAAATCGAAGAGGAAATATTCCTATGCACTCCCTTGGAAGTTGAGGAGTCTACCTCTTATCAAGAGGTAATTGACTCACCAAACCACAAATAGTGGATGGATACCATGAAGGATGAGATGGACTCGATGGCAAGAAATAAGGTTTGGGAACTTGTTGATCTTCCACCCCAGTATAAGTCTATTGGAAACAAGTGAGTTTTCAAGATAAACGTCATGCAGATGGTTCGATCGGTAATTTCAAAACCCGTTTAGTGGCGAAATGCTTTACACAAATTGAGCGTGTAGACTATGAATAGAGATTTGCCTTTATTCGCCTACTCCTAGCCATGGTTGCTCATTTGGACTTAGAGTTATTTCAAATGGACGTAAAGACTACTTTCCTTAATGGTAGCCTTGAAGAAGAGATCTATATAGACCAACCCATTGGTTTTGTATCAAAGGGACAAAAGGACAAGTTATGTCATCTTAAAAGGTCCATCTATGGTATTAAGCAGTCTTCCAGTCTTGGTACTTAAGATTCCATGAATCTATAACTTCGTTTGACTTATTCATGGTTTCGGAGGACCATTGTGTGTATGTCAAAAGGTCAACCGAGGTGATTATATTCCTTACCGTATACATTGATGACATACCACTGGCTGAGAACAATTTGGAGATAATCGAAGCCACTAAAAAGTGGTTGTCCTTCGTCTTTGAGATGAAGGACATGGGTGAAGCCAAGTATATCTTAGGTGTAGAGATAATAAGGAATCGTCCCAAGAAACTTTTAGGTATGGGCCAAGATCCATATATCAAGAAAGGTTTAGAACGATTCTGTATGCATTATTCCAAACCCGTAGACACTCCAATTGAGAAAGGTTTAACCTTAAGCCTTGACCAATGCCCAAAAACAGACAAATAAAAGAAGGCCATGAGCAATGTCCCTTACGCTAGTACCGTAGGAAGTTTAATGTACGCCATGTTATATGCACGACCGAACATTTGCTTTGCGGTTAATTTGGTGAGTCGTTACCAAAGTAATGCTGGACAAGCTCATTGGCAAGCCGTTAAGAGAATCATGCGCTATCTTTGTGGTACAACCGACTTGATCCTATGCTATCAAGGCGGGGACCGCAAGTTGAGAGGATATTCAAATGCCGAATGGGGTAGTGACCCGGATGAGTTCAGGTCAACCTTAGGGTATGTCTTCACCCTAGGTGGGGGAGCCATACACTACCAAAAATTCTAATTATTCCGACAGAAAATGCCGACCGAAAAAGAGACTGTCGCACAGCCCGATCGACATACCGACAGAAAGACCAGAAAAGCAAACAGGGGCGGCGAATGTTCCGACAAACGTATAATCCGTCGGAATTTCCGACGGAATCCTGGGGATCCATCGGAAAGTTTGACCAGTTCTCTGCAGATTTTTTTCAAAAAAATATTTTAAAAGAAAAAATTCCGACGGAATATTCCGTTGGAAATGGGTGTCCGACGGAACGTCCTACGGAATATTCTGTCGGACACCTTTTAAAACCCCATCCCGAATTTCTTTTTTCATTTCGGGCGTTTCAGAGTTCGAAGAAAGAGAGAGAGCGGAGCACCGAGCGTCCACTGCACCAACGACCGCCACAACGCCACCGGCGATCGCCACTGCCGCCGCCCTCAACCCGCCGCCAGTCATCCTCACCTTTCACCGCCATTTATGACTTTTTCATCTTATAATTTCAAGTAAGGAATGTTAGTTTAGTTTATAGTAGATTTTTTGATAGATTTGAAAATTTTGAGCTAGAATTTAATAATTATATGATAATTTATGGCGGTTGTAGAAATTTTATTTAGTAATTTGTTGATTTTGGGTTTTGAATTTGGTTGTGTTGATGTGAATGTAGAAGTAATTATTGAGTATTATTAGTAATTGTTGGGTGTTGTAAAAATTGAATTAAAAGTTATTTTTTATAATTTCTGGTGTGTAATTTTGAATTTGCAAGTATATAGAATTTATTATTGAAAATGGAAGTTTGATTAGATTTTATGATGGTTACAATTAGTGGTGAATATTTACAATCATTTGGAATTTTGAAACTTTGTGGTTGTGTTGTTGAATGAAACTAATCATGTGTGATGGTTACTTTCTGAATTAGTTAGAATGTCGATGCTTTTGTGTGCAACTGAACACACTTGTGCTGGTTGAATCAACGTAACCACCTGTGGTTACGTTGTTATGATCGATGTACCATGTGTGGTGGTTGTACATGTTGGACTTGCAGGTTTTGTACAAATTGTAATTGGGTTGTTTAAAAAACTGACAAAAATTTCGACGGATTTACCGACGGATACAGTAATTACCGATAGAATTCCGACGGACTCCGTCGGAATTCGTTAATTTTAATTTTTTTTTCAAAAAAATCCATTAAAAAAAGGAAGCATCCGACGGAGCCGTTCTGTCGAACGCAAGGAATTCCATCGGACGTCCGTCGAAACAGGCCTCCGAAGGGTTCTCCGTCCGCTGAAACAGTTCCGACGGACCGGTCTATACCGGCGGAACCTCTTTCCGACCCTGGTTATTTCGATGGATAAATTCAGTTGGAATATCCGCCGAAAAATGAATTTTTCAACCAAAAAACTCACCTTTTCGGTCAAAAATCTGTAGGAATTTTCAAGATTTTTAGTAGTAATATCATGGTGCGGTAAGAAGCAAGACTGCATAACTCTGTCGACTATAGAGGCAGAGTATGTTGCATGTAGCCTAACCACACATGAGGCAATGTGGCTCAGGAGTTTCCTCCAATATCTTAACCTCACTCCCACAGTTGATGATCCTATAGAGATGTTATGTGACAACACAGCCGCCACCCAGTTCGCTAAAGATCCGAAATTCCATTGGAAGACCAAACACATCAAGAGGCGTTATCACGTTGTGCAAGACGCCATAAAGACAAAGGAGGTTGCCATCAAGTGTATACCCACTAACAAGATGATCGCCGATCAATTAACTAAACCAATTTCTAGAGATGCTTTTAAAGCACATTCGTTGAGTCTAGGACTTCATAGAGTTTAGTTTTTGGATAAAATCTTGTTATGCATGACAGATATGTCTTTCTTGTAATGAGCATTTATAAAATAAAGATTGGAGGTTCTTTTTTCAAATGCTTTGTGATTTATTTGTTAAACATGTTGAAATGTCGTAGGCTTCTGATTGGCCTAATCACACAGGCAATCGCCCTGACGCTTAAGTAGTGGGCATGATGAAACATAATCATATTGGCACTAGGTGTGCAATATTGATTACTCATACTAGAAGTGTATAAATAAGAAATAATTGCCTTAATAAGTCTAAGATGAGACTCAAGGGAGTTGAATATGAGACATGATTTCATATTGAAGCTTTAAAAACCGAATCTTGAGTGTGAAGATTAGCATTTAGCATGTTAATCTGGTGGCTCAGGTTAGATTTTTGGTGAAAATCTAGGCTAGTGATTCGCATGGCATATAAATGACGATCCCAAGTAAGTGGGAGCGATGTCATGACACACATCTCATAGTATGTGTGCTTAAAAGACGACCATATAAGGAGTGACAAGTGACCTCCCTATATCTTGTCACTGTGTGACCCTATAGACGATGACCCTTTGATTTAAAGCTATGGTACGAAGTCAATGCTTGATGTTGCTACTTGAATGTGTTTCTCAAGAACCACAATGTATACGGTTCAGTGAGAACATGTTAGGAAAGCTTAATTAAGTTAAGATGCAATATCATGAGTATTTAAGGAAAATTCTATCCGTCATTACTAATATCAGTCCGGGCGATTATATTGAGTATATAATCATATGATATATCATGGTATAAGGGATTGGAAATGCCACTGATGACGTTTAGGATGATTTTTGGTATCGTATTTCATGAAAGTGTTATATTAGTCAGATGATAACTTAATATAGCACTACTTGTTACTTTTCAGTCGCACGTTCTATTCCCAGTATGAAGCGTAAGGAGTTGTGATTCGTACAGAGCATGTGTTTGCGGCCTTCGTGGCCAAGTGGAAGCTGTTAACCAGGCCTACTTAGTTAGGCCCGACGGCCACTTAGTGTTGCCTAGGGCAACAACCCTAGCTGCCCCCCATAACCTATAAAAAGGGGGTTTTGGGGGTCAGCCATAGATGACACACACACAAGACACAAATCTCTCACACTCTCTTCGCCTCCCCTCACAGCGCTGGCATCGGGTTTAGGACGTGGGCACTCCTAAGGCGAGTCTGGTAGCCGCCACTCATCACTATATACATGGACATCTCTCGACAGTTATTTCCGCATCCACGTTAGTCCTAATCATCTAACAAGAACATTTGCCCCCACTGGTAACTTTGCACATATATATTCGTGGAAGGCTTCTCTAAGGAAGGATGTGATAGGTTGCATGGTGGTGACTGTCCCACTTAAGGTCGAAAATTTCGACATTGAGGCCTAGTTAGAGTTGAGAAAAGCTGACCTGATACATTACCGATTCGAACCCGACACGAAGTTAAGTAGGTTTGGGTATAAATTTTCGACCCGTTTAATTAAATGGGTTAGGTTCAGGTTGAGATTCTTGACATGAAAAAGTACCTATTTAACCCGTTTAATTAAATGAGTTAAATAACTCAACTCATTTTTTCACTTGTCATTTATCCATTTACTTTTTATTAGATACTTAAGAATATAAAAATTTTTAAAAATTGCGAATTATGACGAATTAGAGGAATTTTAAAAGTAATTATTTAATGTGATATGCAAACTTAATTTCTAACACTATAATTACGTATTAGTTGAAGATATTAAATGTGTAAATGGTTAATTAGGCGACTGAACTTGACTTGTTTATTTTAGACGGGTTAAGCGGGTCAACCCGTTTAAAAATTAAATGGTTACAAGTCAAGATTTTTCAACCCGTTTAATAAATATGTTAGGTTCAGGTCGAGAAATTTTCAACAACCGTTTAAGTTCGACACGAATACGAATCTGACTCGATACAACCTATTATCCAGCTCTAGGCCTAGTCATATGATGGGTGGCTCCTTTTTTCGGGAATTATTGGTCATCTAATCAAAACTCCATCGTCCTTTCCGCATGCTTAGCAGCACTATTGGGGATGGAAAGACCAGAGAAAAGAAGGGAGTGCTAAAGCTATAAATAATGATACCCAGTTAAAATTGATTGGAGGCTTATCTTGCAGTCTTCTCATTATCAAGATCAGCCGAGGGATTTGTAATTAGTTGATTCTCATGATTGACATCCATTATTATAATTATACTTTGCATTAATTTCGGTATTTTTGGTTGCACTTTATGCCACTGTTAGTATTTTTTTTTGGTGATACGAAAATTCTAAATTTAAATCCAAATCTATTACTTAAAATCTCTAAGCTTAATTGCTTAAAATGTGTTTTTTTTGGGGGGGTGGGGGAGGAGAGATTGCAATTTCTTCTACTCTATCCCCTTCTTCTGTTCTCTCCTTTGGAAGTGACATGTGTCCCCCAAAATTTATATCATGCTCGTAAAGATACATACTTTCATAAGTCATGTCAGTATGAATATATGAGAAGTTATACATTTAGATATTATGAAAATATTTTTCTATTTTTAATTTGTATGATGAACCGATGAATCCCCTTATTAGGGTGCGTGACTTGTATTGCCTACGAACTGGCTAAATAGTAGACAATCACAAAGGGTGACCTGAGTGGCGGTTGGGGCGGCTTAAGTAACCACGCCACAAGGACGGGTATTAAATTATTGGCGGTGAAAATGGCAAACACTATTTATAATTGATCTTTCGTGGCCCCCAGCAAGACTAACAAGATGTCTACGAGTAGCAGGGTATGGGTATTTTATTTATCAAGCCTCATTTGTTGACCATCTTGCTGAAATAATATGTACCTTTACTGAGGTGAAGATTCAGGCATTTTGAGTAGCGTGTAATATTTTGACTAAGTTAATATGTTAATTAATTAATTTTTAATATTCGATAATGTAATGTTTTAATTAATATTTTAAGTAATGTTTAGCGCTTTAAACAGTATTTTTGAAAAGCTAATAGTATTAGTGTTTGGCGTTCAGAAGTAATGGTTCATATTTTTTGGCCAAGAAATATCCTTCGGAAGTTATTTATGTCCTTTTACGTCAATTTATATTAATCAACTAACCTAACAGTCAAATTTACCAAACACATTTATTTCAACCGTTCATTTAAACAGCGATCCGCCAAAAGCTATATTAGAAACGCTATTAGCTATCTAAACAACTATCCATTACCTGAACCAATGTATGCTACCTAAACAACTAATTTTGCCAAAATAAGGCCTTCGGTCATGTTCGGCAACAATATTTTAATTAGTATTTAGTGTTTTGACCGAGTTAATATACTAATCAGGCAATTTTTAGTGTTCGATAACCTTTTGTTTTGACCGACATTTCTATTAGCGTTTAACATTTTAAGCAACGTTTTTAATAGCTAACAGTATTAGCTTTTGCCATTCAAAAATAGCGTTTCATATTTTTTAACCAAAAATATCCTTTGAAAAATTTCTATATCCTTTTATGTCAATTTACATCAATCAACTAATCCAACAGCTAAATTTACTGAACACGTATATTTTAATTGCTCATCTAAGCAACTATTCGTTAATAGTTAAATTAGATATGCTATCCGCTATCTAAATAGTTATTCGCTATTTGAACTGCTATCCGTTACCTAAACAGCTAATTTTGCAGAACAGAACCTTGGGCACGTACAATCATTTGTAGGTTTGATTTTCTTTTTGTCCCTCAAATTTTGTTTTAGGTATATAATACCAATAACTATTTCTAGTGTGTAGTGTCAAGTAAAAATAAGTTATATTTAAAAAAATTAATCCAGGAATCGTATGACAAATTGACAATCAGTTTAAAAATGAGAATAATTTATCAAACTACCTAAATTATCATTTAGGTGACTCGCAGCTATATCATACTAAATGTGTCTGGACGATAATCTACTCGGATTTATTTTGAATAAAAATGGAAATAAGGGTTTTCTTTTTTGTTCCGAATTGATAAGATAGTTTTTGGCTACAGCAAGATTATATATTAAAACAAAAGTGCAAAATGTTAAAAAAAATAAAAGTGCAAAATTTTAGTCATAATTATTTGACTGAAGCATTATTCCCTCCTCCCCAAATTGAAAGTCCCTTATTTTTTATAGGGATATCTCAAATTAATGTCCATTTTCTTAAAATCAAAATTCTAATTTATGAATTTTCTAAACTACTCTTGTTTTATAATCCAACAACAATTGTCGAAAGAAATAACAATTAGAAGCACATTTTTGAATTTAAAATAGGAGGAACATTATCGAAATATAACCTTTAAAATGGTTATTTTATACTAATTTTTCTTAATACATGTGAAAAGTCGAAAAAGATATTTAATTTTAGTCAGGGCGTAGGCCGACGACCATAGTAGTCACAGCTCATATGCCTAGTGGTGGTCCTCATATTGTGGTAGCATAACCGTCCACGTCGCCCCACTGGTTCACTGATGAGGTGGTGGGGCTCCGCAATTTCAGTTGGGCTTCAAGCCCATAAAACAACACACACGTGATCGCCAATTGGGTCCATTTGCTTTCTCCCAATTGGGTCCTAATCTATCCAATCCCAATTTGATTATTCGCCTAATTCAGCAAAATTACGTAAATATAACTGACCACAATAGTACCTAAATATAACCGGACAAATAGATTGAATCCCGTGAAATAAAAGATCTAAGACATTATATATATATATATATATATGTATAAGGCTCGAGCTTTTAATTAGCTTAAATGTCACCTAGTTTAAAAATTTAGGTTTGATTGAGACTCAATTTAGCGTTGGTTGCCTTAGACTTCACTCTTTTTTTAATCCTTTTTCTCTTTTTGCGTTAGGAAAAAAGTTTTGAACTCAACATTGAATTAATTGAGGTTCAAATTTTGAATTTGATAATGGAATCAAGAAACAGCATAAGGGGAAAAAAGAAAGATTGCAAAGAAAAATTTACAAATCTAAGTTCAAAATTTAAATATGGCTATAGAATCTATAGTACTTAACCATAGATTGTCTTTAATCATAATCAAAATTGCGGCTGGAAGAAACCAAGAATCCAAATTTCTTTTGTAAATAAATATACGAAGAAAAGAAAGCAAACCATGTGAGCCAAGCCCTTGGCTTATTTCAGTAAGGTTATTAGACCTATGTGAGTTCAATTTGACCTAAATTTTAGCTGAACTTTAACCAAGTGGAATCCAAGTGATCACCAAGCAAGCAAATTTCAATGCATCCACTCTAGTTATCACACTAAGGGCCTGTTCTTTTCGTGGGTAAATTTTAAAATATCAGTCTCAATTTTCTTCAACCTATTTCAATAAACTTTCACTATTTTAATCAAGTTTAATTTATTACATAAAAAATTCAACCCATTTCAACTTAATTCAACCCATCTCAACCTTCTTCAACCCATTT
>NCQV01081416.1:0-11821 GCA_002740545.1 Lophocereus schottii
GTGAATCAAAATATACCAAAGAAGAAGACAACGGAGGTTAAGGTTAGCCTGAAAAGAGAATGAAGGATACAGAAGGGTTATAATGGTCATTTCATCCCTCAGACTGGGGAATGGCCATTCTACCCTTAGGTGTTGTAACCCCCCAACTTAATCACCTTCTAAGTGTCTTTATTAATAAGCATTATACGTCAGTAGAATATGCTATCAAGTTAGGGTATGACCGTCGTCCCATAGGGACAAGGCTGTAGATATAGAGTCGACCAGATAAGTAATATCTGTTAGTTACAATAATTGCATCAAATAAGGTCTAAGATTGTTATTAACATTTCAAAGTAGGCATCACACCATGATTTAATCACATCCATAAGGGATTTATATTTCATTGAGGCTGCACACGTGTTCAAAATATAAGTCGTTTTTCAAGTCCTCAAAATAACTAATTAGGGTAGAGAATTAGCAATCATTACTTTGGCCCACTTTTCCTGGACCCTGAGCCTCTGCAGATTCCTGATTCACTTTAAGTAACTTCTTCTTCCCTAAAACAATTTGGAAAACACAAACAGTGGAAAAACAAGCTATATCTTAATACGTTACCCTTATACAGTCAGTAACTTCTGCGATGAGTTAGTAAGTGTGCACGTAATTTTATAACTATGATTGTTAAATGCCTTTTAAGGAACACTGCATTTAGCATTAACTATGAAATTAATTGTTTCTTAGCGTGGATGGTGACCCAAACATATGAACAGTAGCCATGGCATCAATGAACAATGAACTATAAATTTTTCATTCACGGGAAGGGCCTAAACCATGAATTCTGCTAGTAGATACCATGAACAACGAACTATGAATTTCTCGTTTGACACAAAGAGGCCGCCAAAACTATGAACATTGAACATTGAATGATGGACAATGTAATGGGTCCTTAGGGTCCCGGCGGTCGAATAAAACTTAGTAATATTAGCAAATGTAAATTCAGACATCTTTGAAGGGTACAAGCAGTAACGTACCTTTGGCATTTAGTTATACTCTTTTCTGTTTTTTGTTCCTCCTTTGAGTTGTTTTTCCTGGAAATGGATCCAGCAGCGCTATGTATTAATTAAGAAAATTAATGCTTATGAGTCTCAAACCATTCCGGTTATATTCTTAGGCTTTGTAGCAAAATGGAGGTATTTTATTCTTCTCATAAATCTTTTTTCATTCAATAAATGACTTATAGAAGTGTACTTTGACAATATTCCTTTTAGAACTGTGGTTCATTTGGCCATCATCAAGACTTATTAGCCCCTTAACCTCATAGCTTACATGCCTTGGCTTAGAACCTAAAGTACTATACATAATGTGTTACCACACTTTACTGAACCAACACCCTTAACTAGTGGGGTGATCTTTCGAGGCTAAATCTCAATCAACCCCCTTTTTTCAAAAAGGCATCACTTGGTTCCAATATCCTGAACATAGCTAATAGACTTATCTCCTTCAACATTTCTATTAAAATTTCTCCTTACTATAATTGACTCGTTAAAACCATATATATATTAGGTAAACTGGTTGCTCAATGTCTAGTTACTTAAGCATACTATGTCTTTGCTTGAACGATTAAACATCATCTAAACTAGAGATGACAAGGGGGCGGGTTGGGAACGGGGGCCATATTCCTCGTCCCCGCCCCCGCTCAGCTCCCCACCCCCCAGCCCTATCCCGTTCCCTGTTGGGGGAAAAAACTTCCTCCTCGTCTCCAACTCCAGCGGAGATTCAATCCCTGATGGGGGCCCAATGGGGATTTTTATCCAAAAATATTTTTCGCTTTTATGTGAAAACTATATTACAAGTTGGATCTTGGATGAAATGCCAAGTTGTCTAACATACTTAACTGAACTAATTGTACTAAAGTGTTGTAGGTTCCACGCAATGCGAGTTTAACAAACTTTATCAAAGTTTATAATTCAACCCAAATTAAAGTTTACAAGTCCATGCAACACAACCAAACTAAAGTATAAGAAGTCAATCATAACTCAATCAAAATCTAAGAAGAAAAATAGGGATTATATAGCTACTGTTTTTTTCAAGAAAATTTACATAACTAACCTTAATATTTTGTTCATAAATAAAGGATTTCTACATAATTTTAATTGTAATTGGGGACATGGATGGATTTTTTTCCGAACTGGGTATGGGGAAGTAGGGATAGGGATGGGGATTTGTTTCCTCGGCAGGTAAGCGAGGGCGGGGACGGGGTAAAATTTTACCCCATCTCTGTCCTCATCCCCGCTAGGGGGATTGAATCTTGTCCCCGTCCCCATTCCCATCCCTATTGGGGACAAAGATTTTTCCCCATCGCGGCCAGGGCCGCGGTGGGGACGGTGATTTCCCGCCCCACTGCCATCCCTAATCTAAACTGCTATTCTCTTATATATTTTTTTTCCAACTAAAAATGTTTGCAATCTTACCTTCACACCCATATTATGACTATTGCTAATTACTTATTAATTCTTCCCTTAAATGAATTCATTCTATCCCCCCCTCCCAAATAATTACATAATCAAAATATAACAATTCATCCTAACATTCACATATATAACCATTGACATATGAGGTTGAATATAACGAAAGGGTAAAATTTAATTACCCTTCCAGAAAACTAAAGGTGGAGATGGGTGCAACCAAGGGGTTTGAAGAAGAGGAGACGGTGGAGCCAGGTTGAACTGGCAGCTTGGGGCGGCAGTGAAGTCAGGCGGCGAGGACCGAGGACTCCTACTGGTCAGGGGGTGTCACACATGGGAGAGGGAAGGAGGAGGGTTTACTCTCTTGGGTGGCTTATTTCTAAAACTCACATGTCATTTAAATAGCCACCGCCTTCCCCCCTCGATTGGTAAGGCTCTTTTTATTATTTTTCTTTTTTTTCTTTGTTTGGATAAGTCCTTTCTGATATCAAAATTAATGCGAGCCTATCCATTTATTCCATTAAAATTAATGTGAGCTTATCTTAATTTTTTTCCTTTTACACATGGCCTAAAACTAGCCATATATTTGGCTAGTAGTAATTCGATAGTTTTCTTCTTTTCTTAGCTATTAAGAAATTGTTATGGTTTGGTAAATTGCCAACCTTGCTCAGGTACAGACGCATATGTACGATAAATTGTATACTTTTGCATAATTATATGAAACTTTATATGGTCTTGAGAAAGTTTCACATTAAAGTAATTTCTCAATGAAACATCGCTTTGTTTATCAGTAGAAAAATGCGTAGCTCACAACTCTAATTAGTCATAACCATGTGACTAATGCAATTAATTAAACATGATTAAGTGACAGGGTGTTATATCGTCTTCCCCTTAAAGAAAGTTTCGTCATCGAAACTTGCGCTGAACATACCTATTGAATAAATGTAAGTAATAATATTTCATTTCATCTTCAGTACCCCATATAGCCTCAAAGGCTCCATGATTGGTCTTATATGGCTTTAACAAAAAGTATAGCCTTGTTACGCAATTGTTTTACTTTTTAATCTACTATTTTCACGGGTTTTTTTTCCATAAGTTAACCCATTAGCCTTAGCTTCTAAGGGTTCATAAACTATTTCATGAGTTGTATCATGTACCCAATGGTGAAGTTGCAAAATATTGAACATATTATGCACATGCTGCAATTCAAGTGGTAAGGCTAAGCGGTAAGCAGTTGGATTAATTTTCTCAATGACATCATAAGGCCCAACAAATTACGGGCTTAACTTTCTTTTAACGTTGAATCTTCATGCTCCTTTAACAGGAGAAGCTTTCAGAAACACTTTATCCCCTTCTTCAAACTCCGAAAGCCTTCGCCTTCGTTCTACATATGCTTTCTATCTATCTTGTGCTGCTTTGATGTTTCATTGGATAACTTTGATCTCGTCCACTATTTCTTGGGCAATTTTAGGTCTCAAGATTGGAGTGTCCTCCAAACCATTCCAACAAAGGAAAATTCTATATCTTCTACCATATAAAGCTTCAAAAAAAAAGATCATTTTATAGTATCTTGATAGCTGTTATTATACGAAAACTCTATTCAGGGTAAATATTCCTCCTATGTTCCTTGAAAATCCAATACACAGACTCGTAATATGTCCTCAATGATTTAATTTACCTTTTCAGTTTGTCCATCCGTCTCGAGATGGCAAGAACTATTAAATTATAACTCTATACCAAAGGCTTTCTTTAAAGCCTTCCAGAATCGGGCTTGAAACCTTTTCTATATGAGACAATGTCTTAAGGTACACCATATGACCTTTCTACTTTACTAATGTAGATTCCAGCCAACCTATCTACTTTCCAAGAATCATGTATTGCCAAAAAAATGAGCGGACTTGGTGAGTCTATCTACTATCCCCCAAATGGTGTTCTTTCTTGATCCTATTTGAAGGGTACCCTTATGAAATCCATTGAGATTGAGTCCCATTTCCACTTGGGAATTTCCAATGGTCTCCATTGACCATTAGGTCACTGATGCTCAGTTTTAACTCTTTGACAAGTAAGACATTCATCCACATACTTGGCTATGTCTCTTTTCATGTTGCTCCACTAAGAGGTTTGTCTCAAATCTTTATACATTTTCATTCATCCTTAGTGGATGGAATACTTTGTATTGTGGACTTCAGATATTATCCTTTTCTTTCAACTCCATCCTTTGAGGTATACATATGTGATTTTGGAATCGAATACCTCCCTGTTTTCCCCCTGTAAAACGTTATATCTTTCCTTTGCTTATATTTGCCTTAATCCTTTCTATCTCTTCATCTCCCAATTGTGCTTGTTTAGTTTCATCAACGAGGATAGGTTAAACCACCATGCCACCAAGAAATAACCCAGGCTCTTACGGTAGCATAGGTTCTATGCCTACATTTTCCAAATCCCTGAAAATCTTTGGTCGCACCATTATGTGAACGTTAACAATATGATGTATTTATCGACCCAATGCATCTGCAACCACATTAGCCTTTTCTCGGTTGCACTGTATTTGGAGGTCATAATCCTTGAGAAGTTCTAACTACCTACATTGCCTCATATTCAATTCCTTTTTAGTGAAGACGTATTGTCAACTTTTGTGCCTATCAAAATCTTGCACAGGCCACCATAAAGATAGTGTCTTCAAAGTTTTAGTGCAAAAACCACCACGGTCAGTTCTAAGTCATAGGTAGGGTGATTTTGCTCATAAGGCTTTAGCTGTCTAGAATCACAAACTATGATATTTCTGTCTTGCATTAGGACACATCCTATACCTTCTCTAGAAGCATCATCATAAATAGTGAATTCTTAAAAAATCTTGCGCAAGCCATCTATAGTACACGGCCATATCTAAGAACCTTTAAACCTCATAACGTTAGCAAGCTTTGGCCAATCAATGATCGCCTTTACCTTTTGTAAGTCCATCTTGATCCCTTTTTTAGATACCACATATCCAAGAAAGTTCACGTCTAACAATCGAAAGTTAATTTTGATAACTTAGCATGAACCTTGTGCTTCCTTAGGGTTGTTGGCACAATCCTTAAATGATTAGTATGCTCCTCTTTAGTTTCAAAATATATTAGTATATCATCAATGAAAACAACTACAAATTTATCCAAGAACAGCTAAACACCCGGCTCATAAAATGTATAAAGGCTGCAGGAGCATTGGTCAATCCAAGCGGCAACACCATAAATTTATAATGACCATAGTCAGTCCTAGACATCATCTTAGGGATATCTTCTAGTTTGATTCTCAATTGGTGGTACTCCAACCTAAGATCAATCTTTAAGAATACTCTTATAGTTGATAAAATAAATCATCACTCGTAGTCAATGGGTACTTATTCTTTATAGTGATCTCATTCAATTCTCTGTAATTTAGACACAATTTAAAAGTTCCATCCTTTTTCTTCACAAATAGTACTGGTGCTCCCCACGGGGTTGCGCTTGGTTTGATATAACCTCTTTGTAACAAATCTTCCAATTGCACTTTCAATTTTTCTTTAACTCTGCTGGGGCTATTCTATATGAAGGCTTCGGGATAAGGCATGCTCCTGGTTCTAACTCTATTTCAAAGACAATCTCTCTTTTGGGTGGTAGCGTAAAAATTTCTTCCAAGAACACATCTGGAAATTCTTTAATCACCGAAATGTCCTCAAGTTTTATTTCCTTTTTTTAATCTTTTGTAACACAGCACTGGTACGACTCATATCTCTGCCTAACTAATTCCTACTTGTAATCAAGGATATCATCATTCCTTTCTATTAATATTTTCCCAAAAGAACATCTTTCCTCCCCCTATCACTTTTAGGGATACTCTTTGCTTTTAGTAATCAATCTTTACTCCATGCCTTGATAATCAATTCATTTCTAGAATTGTATCAAATTCCGATAGATCTAGCTGTATCAAATCTCCCTTAAACTCTTCTTGATTTAGTGTCACTGGGCAATTCTTGTACATAACACTATGTTTTACCCCTTTTTTTCCATGGTCAAATTTACATCCAAATCTACAACATATTCATGTGATTCCACCCCTATCTAAGATACAACTTTTGATGATATAAATGAATGTGTAGCTCCTAAATCAAATAAAATGACAAGGGGTGTTGAATTCAAAGCAAGCATACATGTCATAACCATTTCTGAGTTGTCGCCATGCTTCATGTTGATCACATAAACTCTACCCACCTAGTGACTGGTCGCAAGGGCAGGGGTCTTATTTTCTTTAGGAGTTGGAGCAGGGCCATCACTGGGCTAGGTAGGTCTAGCAATTGACCATCAAATGATTCAGATCTCCACATCAAAAACAATAATTTGTTTCCACCCTACATTCTGAGGTGTCATGGTTTGTACAAACACAATTGACGCAATGCTTCATAGTGGGAGCTGGCATTAGGGTTTTGGTCTCATGATGGTATGTTGCACATTAAGAAGTCACTCAGCCTGATTATCTTTCTAATTCCACCCTTTTCATAGGATTGGCCTAGTTTGCCATTCTCAGCTCATTTTTCACCCATTCAATTTCCGTCACACGCTCATATAATGCCTAACTTGTTTGTATCGGTTATCTCGCCAATTGGCTCCTAATATAAGGCGCTAGGCCTTCCTCAAATCTTAGTACCCTCATTTGATATGTGGCTACATACTCTAAAGCAAACCTTGAGCATTCATCAAGGCGGCTTGCACACTCCGTTACTAATAGGTTACCCTACCTCAGGATTATGAATTTCCTCTATTTTTGCTTTTGCAAGTACATCAGATAAAACTTTGCTCGCAATCCTTACTGAATGTACACTAAGTGGTCTTAGAACTTTAAAAGGTGGACTTAACTATTCTCCACCAAATGCCAGTCTGTCCAATAAGATAAAAGACCCCAATATGCACACATCTATTATCACGATTTTCGTAACATCAAATATCCTTTTTCATCGGTCTGATCTATTCTTTTGTAAAACTGGGGCTTCTTTGCCATAATATATTTCTGCATTCTATTTTGCGACCCAATAAAAGAAATTACTTTCTTCTTCGCCCTTATTAGATTAAGAAACCTTAAGCTTCTTTGTTACTTTAGCGACAATCTTTGTCATCTGTTTGGGATCTAAGTTATTTAATAGTCCCTTTGGCCCCTTAATCTTCTCAGGGTTTAGGGGTACACTAACAGCTTCCTGGCTTCTTTGAGGGGTCACTATTGGGGAATTTTGATTAGCAGAGTGGGCTAACATAGGTTCTGTGTTGTTCTTTGTGGATTATTTTTCACGACATTGACATTTGGTTCTGCCATTCTGTCGAACCTATAAACAAACATATTAGCTATTGCTTATTCGTATCCCTTATGGTTACGCATTCATGCTTTCTCTTCATCATTATTTGTTCATGTGCTACTCGTCTCATGTGACCATAATTTGCTATCTTTGCTATTCATGCTGGCCAGTCAAGTACTACGAATTAAACCTTAATATTATATTCTTCTGGATTTGATTGTTGGCAATATCCTTGGTAAGTAATTTAACAATTCCAGTGCTCATACACATAAAACTTACGTGCATTTATAACATATGTTACATGAGTCTACCATAAGAATTGTCTTCATGGTAGACACACAAAAAGGCCAATTCTTTAAAGCAAAATGGGTTGATAAGGTTAGATTAATTATTATTCTAACCTTATGAACTGAATTCTCGTATCACTGCTTACTTTGTATCCCTTCTAGGGATCAGTTCCTCACCTGTTATCTTACATATTTACACCTTTTCACATACCCATAATTTCACTTCCTAATTCATCTCCTTAGCAACCTCCTACGTTAAATTCCTTCTCTTGCTTCCTATTCCTATTCCATCCCCTGGTCTTGTAGTATAGGTCATTGCTATTGACCACTGCTCACAAGCGCATGGGTGTCGTAGTATAGATAAAATATCGCCCTCAGGGACCAAAGTAATCTATCGAGTACTTTTCATCAGAAAATGCTAAGTAATTACTTAATCGAGGAATTTTGATTTAACAACTTCTAATCAACTGATTCGAAATTCAATCAAGGAGAAACTCCTAGGGATTTATTTAGTTAAGAAAGGTGTTGGATCAATATGATTAACATGTGCTTTTCTCTAATTGGATAATTTTGAGGAATTGCAATCCATCTAAAATTTAGTCTATTCTTTTGAAATCGACCAAATTACCTAAGGTAAGCAAACGTCGTTATTTCAAACTAAGTTGTCTTAATCTAGGTCCAATATTTTTGACTACTCTCTCATCCTCCCAACATGTAAATCTCTCTTTCGAGTCATTGCTATATTAGGTCTTATCAAGTAATCTAACAATCAGATTTCACCTTTCATTCTTCATTCAATTGTTTCAAGGGTGCAAGCAAAATTTGGCCAAAATCCACTTACAACATGATAATCACTTGATATACGAAGTCAAATCAATCATGAAACAAAAGCACAATTCTATTGAATATAGCATGATCCAACTACACTTCCATTAACAAACTGATCCCTAGATAAGATAAACTACTCACTCATGATTAAAAATTAGACAACTAACTAATGATTCAGTGAAATCTGAGAGGGAAGGGCTTGATAATAACAGCCTATAACAAAGTCTTCAAGCCACCAACAAAACTAAACTCCTTACTCAAGATTTCTCACTTGCACAAAAATCAAACTAAAATCCTAACTACAAAAAGTAAAATTTTGGGAAGGAAAATGACTATCTATGATATGCTTTTCCTCTTTTCTAATGCTAAGGGATGAGTTTATGAAGAAGAACACAAGCATTTTCAGCCACACAGCTGAAGGAAAATGAAGAGACCACAGTTACCAATGTACCACGGTCCGTGGTACGTACCACGATTGGACCGCGGTCTTAGCTAGAACCAAATTTTCTACTCTTCTCTTGCTCCACAGGCATACAATCTCAAAGGCATCTGTGAGGGTTCAAATTACACTCAAATAAGGGACAAATACTAGGTCAAAATGGTCCAAATTCCTGCAAATATCATCAAACAACCATACCCAAGCATAAAACGAGAATAGAGTATAAATGGTAACTTAAAGCATATAATTCTCCTAAAAACATAGCAAAATGACCCTAAAATGATATATACAATAAGGACTTATCCAACCCCCTTATGCTTAAACTGTTGCTTATTCCTAAGCAACGCTAAGATCAAAAATTATTCAAAACCTCCTTAGGATAGACATAGTTAACATTTCAATGGCAAAGCCGATCCGAAGTTAGCCCAAAAAGATGCAAAAATCATTTAGCAAATAGACTATGGAATGAAATTTTCGAAAACCACTTGATATACCACAATGTCAAATTTGAATCTATCTCTCCAAATCATCAAATACAATCATTTAACATATGAAAAAATGGAACTAGCAATGCTGGTAGAACCTCACTAGAGTCATGTAGCACTCATCACTCATGCGTTTGAAAAAATATATATATGAAGGTTTTCTCAATTCTCATTCCACAGACTCAAATCTACCATAAGCTTGACAAGACTCTCTAATTCGCCATCACTAAAATGCAAACACACTAGACAATCATAAGCACTTTCATAAGGTTGTAATAGGGCCATGGGTAAAGGTAAGAGGGAAACAAATATTTTAGAAATGTGGAGCTAGAAGCCATAGACTAAGAGCTAGACGTTTCCAATGCATCATACAACATCCTCTCTAGACTAACATAATTTATCGACAAAATACATCCCTAACTGAAGAGACAGAGAATTGAAAGTCATAAATCTTTTACAATCCCAACAAGGTTAACACTCTTTTTATTGTGCTCTTTTTTTCTCTTGTTTTTGTGTTTTTTGTTGGTTTTTTTCTCTCGTTTTTTTTTCCCAAAAGAGTTACCCTAGGGAAATCCATACCAAACTTTGAATTTCAACTCTTCTCTAACCTTTGTACAAAAAGACAAGGGATTTCCTTTTATCAAACAAGATCACACATTCCTTTTACTAAACAACCAAATCCACTAAAAATATATCAATACACCTTGCTAGTTCCCAATCAAACTTGATGCAAAAGAATGAATGCTCCTTTAGTCTTGGCTTAAGGATGAGATAATCATTTGGCCATAGGCTATAGTAAGAGGTTCAAATCAAGAAAAGCGGATATATGCTCAAAGGGGCCGACAAAAGGAATATAATATGCAACAAAGATGGCTATTTGGTCGTTGGGTTTAACAAGTCAAAGAATGCCTCAATCATATTACCTAAATGCATATGCAAAATGTGATCTTGAATGAGAATCAAAGCAAGTTCTAAAAAAATAATGTCAAGGAAGAGTCGCACATGAAAGAAACATGAGACTAAATTAATAAATAGTCTTTAAAAGCTCAAAGCCTCACATAACATCTACCAAGGTTGTAACTAACTTATTAGTAAACACATCCCAAAATTCATGTGAAGAGTCATGGGGTAATCAACTTGCACTCAACATATGGTCAAAAAATGAAGCTCATTTTCGCAAATGCATTCTCAAACATTTTTATGCACAATTGGACAAATCAAAGAATCAAACTAAATCACAGAAGTCTACCTAGTCTACAAAGATCATCATCAGAGGATTTTTTTTCTTTTTTTCATTCTTTTCATTTTTAAAAAATTTGTTTTTCATGCATGCTCCTAATAACCAAGTGCAATCTAAAATCCTTAAAAAAAAATGTAAAAACTAAGAACAAAAACTAAAAAAAACTAAAATGTAATTAGAATGAAAAAAAACTAAACATACTTTCTAAAATACTCCTAACCAAATGAGATTAGATCCTACAATGAAACTTCAAAAACTATCACAAATAGTATATATAATGGACAAGTACACCTAATCAAATCAGGCATCAGAAGCCAAATATAATGACTAACTCTCCCATGCTTGAATTACACATTACCCTCAATGTGGGCACATAGTAGAAAAAAGGAAGAGGAGTAGCAAAAAGCAATCAGAAAGGAGGTGGAGGAGGAGGATGGGGTGGGTGACCATAAGAGATATGCCAGTCTCGCCAGGTCTATAAACAGGCCCTATAATCTTGAAAATATTGAGTCTAGGTAGTAAGCATCCCACGGACCTCCTCGTGGTGCTCTTGGACAAAATCACGAAGAGCGGCATTTTCAGAAGTATCAGAAGCTCAAAGGGATAATTGCTCCTTCTGAATGGACCGAAGGGTGGCTTGCAGGTCGGCATAGTTAGTAGGGCGTGGTTAGGAGGAAGAACTAGGTCCAACTTGATTAGAGTAAAGGGGTGGAGGGGGTGCGGGCTGAACAACCTCGTCATCAGTAGGTACCCAACAAAGGTTAACCTGGTGAAGTAAGGTAGTTCGATCAACATT